>JAJGOT010000030.1:1320000-1447500 GCA_022457155.1 Cladopsammia gracilis | reverse complement strand
ACATGCGCAGTTTAGAGTTAATACTACCGCGGGAGACTTGGATCTAACTAGTATCTTAGCAACCAAATGCGGACTTTCCGTCGATCAAAACCTGTTTTGAATGAGCGAAAACGAAACATGCGAACGAGAATGGCTTTCGAAAACTTTGCACCTGACTGTATAGCCTGCGTAGCAAGCGTTCCCGTACGAACGAATTTTTCCGCATTCTGGCCGCGCGAAAATTGGGGCGAGAGCAAAAAATCGGAGAACGGGGGTGGGAGTGGGGAGATGAGGGAACGCTTGCCTGCAAAACCCCACGATTTTGAAAAACGCCCACCTATTTGTCACGGTTGATTTCATTTGCCGATTGACAGCTTGTCAACAAATAAGCCAATTACAGATTACCGGATATAGAATTTTACTTCCTTCAAACGATAAACTGAAACTGAAAACGTAAACGGTTGAATCATGGAATCAATAAACTTTCTCGCCATTTCAAAACAATGCCGACTTAAATTAGAAGAAATATCCGTATATTTGCTTGCTTTGACTTATTGAATCCAACACCGGTTAACAGAGCCGGTGAAATAATTCCCGCTTATAAAAATATAACACTGCTCAGCTCAACTACTCAGCGGGCGACTGTACTGCTGTGTTTGTTTACGGTTATATTATTTCTAGTTCAAAATCAATCTTCGCTTTCCTCGCTATTTTCTGACTTTTCTATGGTACGAGCACTAATCATTCAGCTTCATTTCATCTTATATTTTGCTGTGACCAAAATAAAACTCGAATCGGTCCACAAATTCAAATAGATCTTCCCGCACTTGCCACTTTCAATTCAACGCCGATAAAAACAAACAGCCGCCGAAATAGATCACCTTCAACTTTAAAATTTGCGATGAAATCGTGGTGTCAATTGGAGTCAATTAAGTTTAAGTCTTAACCTAAATGACTGGATATGGATATTATTTGGCCTTTGACTCGCCTTTTTTGTATCGATCCAACGATCCAACCAATTTAAAATAGGCATTACCGATTACTACAAATAGACATGGACGACAACAGTCAAACTAAACCACGATTATTTTTTTCAACGGGTCTACTCAAGTCTAAGAAAAACATTTCCTGGCTTATTATTAATAGAGGAATAAGGTACGTATTGTTTTCTTTCCATGTCTTTACATTTAAGCGAGGAAATCCTTGTGTAACTTTGACTAATTAAATACGTGCGTTCTTCCAAATTTCCCTTTGTGTAATATATCGTCCAAGCAGTCCAGTTTTTCATTTAAATCGCACGCAGTCATCCCCATACAATTTACCTCTTCGACTGGATCCCGAATTATGCTTTGCAATGGAGAAACAACACTGAATAATATTGGAGTAGCCTGTACCTCCTTGCTTTTTACTTCGCACTCCGCACGTCATAACAAATAACTAAAAAATTAAACTCTTGCCGAATCCTGTTGGCAATACGGCCATTAAATCGTTGCCGTTAAAAAGATGGCGCATTGCCCTTTCTTGTTCCGTTTCAAAGTAAAAGCAAGCCCCGCTTCGCTCAGCTCCGACAAAACTTTGTTCAAACACGTTTCAAAATCTTTCACATGTTCTCCGAGCTCCATTTTGATCTCAAGTCACGCTCAAAATATTTTGCGTGAAAATTTGATAGCTACTTGTCAAACCTGTCACTCAAGGTGACCACACCGCACCAATCAGGAGCCCCGTTCGTGGACGAACGGCGTTTTTCAAAATCGTGGGGTTTGCAGGCAAGCGTTCCCTCATCTCCCCACTCCCACCCCCGTCCTCCGATTTTTTGCTTTCGCCCCAATTTTCGCGCGGCCAGAATGCGGAAAAATTCGTTCGTACGGGAACGCTTGCTACGCAGGCTACTGACTGTAAAGCAGAAGCGATCGATGATTATGGAGTTTGGCCTGTCTGCACCATTGTTTCTTCAATCTGAGAGGCCGAGTGATGGTTTCATTTGATGGCTGGAGTTCCGAGTGAAATCGAATCGAAGATGAGCGCGAGATTCGCAAAGAAACGATCGCAGTAAAAGATGGCGTCAAAAGAAAACGCTTAACCTTTCGAGCAAAAATATTGAATGAAGCTTGTTTATAGTTCCTGCTCCAGTGGTAAATAAATTATATCTCTTGAGTAAACACCATGGTTTATAAAATGTTACAATGCAACTTCAGCCTTCCAGAAATTTATTCAAATAATAAACACAGAAACATGACAATACGCATCACTGATCACCGATCGCTTGATCGATCATGGCCGGGCCCGGCTCAGAATACCAAAACGAAATAAAACCAGTCGATTTACACCACTCGCATGGAATTGTCTTAATGTTAAAGTCTTTCCGAATATATTTCGCTTTGAAATGGAAAACTTTCGTGCAAGGACGGCTCGCTTTCTACTTGTAAACAAAGAGCTCAAATTACGGCAAGAGCTTAAAATTTGGATAAAATCCTACACGAACGAGATGTGATCAGATCTCTCTGAATAGCGAAGATTACAACATCTTTCGACCACTGAATGAAAAGAATCGTATTCGTATTAATACTATCGCAGTGGCTATTCGTACGGCACCCGTACGAAACGTTTGTAAAGGTTTAGTTTCTTTACAAAATAAGGAACACAAAAAACGTCTATTTATAATTTCTAACAAAACTAGATTAACTCTAATGTTGTAGTAAATATAAAGAAAGGATCAAAGCTAAAGACTTGTTTCCATAAAGCAGTTTTAAATTGAGTGTCGAAAGTAATTTTGCAATTGTAGTTTCGCGATTGCAATCAGAACCAAAACCACACGCACGCGTTTTCTCGCGTTTTGCGCCGACTACATGAATTTGCTTCGAGTTTTGATTGGTTCATTGGATTGTCTGCGTCTTTTGTGATTGGGCAAGATGATTACTTTGGTTTCAAGGTTTCAGAACACTCCAGGAGCACTCAATTGAAAATTGCTCTATGATCGCCGATGAATGCATGTTTTCTACATTTCCTTTATAGCGGTGCTGTCTTTGAGCACTGTTATGATCGCAAAATTAGGTAAAGCCTTCACAAGCTAAGTGGCCACAACTCCGGCAGCTGAACCGGGTTTTTTCATGAAGCCGACTAAAAGTATTCCCCCCCCCCCCCCCCAAACTGTCATCAGTCTTACATATTTACGTCATTACGCGAGCTATTTCTCAATATAATCACGAATACTAATGTAAATTTTCCTCATTGTACCTGTCAGTGAAGAAGGCTGGTTTGGCCAGCCGAAATATAATACAAAAAAAAAAAAAACAAATCAACGCTGCATCGGTCACTGCTGTTGTTGAGCCCGCAACTTCACAAAAAGCGGCTACACTTGAAAATTAGTGAGAAAAAACACGGCGCTTCAGACGTAAGTCATTCTACATGTTCTAAAAGTCATTTCGCCTTTTACACTCGACGTTAATTTGCGTTCCTTTTTGTTATTTTACCTTAACACAAAATGTTTAAAAGTCAATTTATGAAAAAGCAGTTATGAACCTAACTTAAAAATAAAACAAAAAAAATCTGGCCAAAAGGGAACGAAACCATTTTGTATTTTTAGGTATTTACTGGTTTGATTTTCATTTCAGCTCGTTTAGCGGAGTAGTAATGACCCTTCCATTTTTTCCAGTTCACACCGTCAGCATATGAAGAGTGTTGGCCGTGATGATAGAGGCCGTTCAGATTGGACCCGTGACAGTCTCTGTACCACCAGGCTCCCTTGAATTTCGTGGCGCAGTTTCTGAACCAGATGTCGTTGTCTTGATCTTTGGTGGTGAACGCCATGCCACGATGACTTGAAAGCGAGTCACCAGCAGTTCCTACAAATTAAGTGCAAAAAGCTCGATATTTCTTCAATTTATCCCCGGATTAATAATATGTAACTTTTCATTTTTATTCCACACGACACAGTTATCTCGAGGTCAAAATGTATCTTTTATATTACTGTGTATTGCAATAGTACAGAAAAAACAATCGACATAAGAAGCGTCTTTTGGTTCTGTTTTAATTTTAGGCGAGTTATTTTAATTTGTGGGGCTGTCACTGTTCTTTTCTACATTGCTTGGATTGGGTCATAATATTCAAACCTCTGATTTAAACTTTTTCTTTCTTGTATGATTTGCAGCATTGTCTTACTCATGCTTACTGAACCAACAAAATGCAGAAACTCGCTTAACGGCTAATCCTTCCTGAAAAATTTTCTTAACAAAAAAAAAATATTCCGTTTTGCAACCTTAAACCCTTAAATAAAATGCTTACCAGAGTATGTTCCAAGACTCAGTTTGTATTTGTTTGCCTCGTCAGCAACAGCAAACAAGTCATACTCAGCGTAAGCAGATGTTCCGTTCGTGTCTTCAAGGTCCACTCGAAGCCTGCTTCGTTCTTTTGTCAGGCGGTGAGTCTTATCTAGTCCAAGCCAATATTCACCATTCAGATTCCCGAAGCCTCGTTTGTAGTCGTCCCAGCCACGGTAGAAATCAACCGAGCCGTCCAGTCTCTTTTGGAACACTGTCCACCCCCCACCGGCTGTTGTTTGGTCACAATACACATCAAAGGCACCGCCATTGTCGGGGTCGATCGGGTAAACACCGCTGATTAAATGACCAGCTTTGTAGAGCTCAGCACAGTTCTTGTAAACTGGAGAAGAACGGAACGTTAAAATTATTTTTAACTAGTGAATACGCGAAGCCGCATAATGAGCGAGTTATAACAGTGGGAGCAAATAGCACTCGATCGCTCGATCGATTTGACCTTAATCTCCAAAAGGACCATAAAACCTGTTAAAATTATTTTTAACTAGTGAATATTTTTAGTAAATAGTAATTATTTTTAACTAGTGAATACGCGAAGCCGCATAATGAGCGAGTTATAACAGTGGGAGCAAATAGCACTTGATCGCTCGATCGATTTGACCTTAATCTCCAAAAGGACCATAAAACCTGTAGTTTTTTATCAAACCCCATATATATATATCCCTTTGTTAAGCATAACCATATCTCCGTATTAAAACTGATATAAAAAAAAACAAGCTGAAAACCCAGCGAAACGTATCACTTATTACATGTAGATATCGACTAATGAGTTATCCTTTTTTAAAAGGGCAACTCGTTTCTTAAATGACTATATCATGTTATGAATAACTTTTCTCACGAAATAGCATTTTTAATTAATTTCATTTTTATTTTCTTTTTTATCTCGGGCGGTTTCCGACTACAAGCATCAATGATACTTCATCTGCCGACGGGTTTAGTTTTGTTGCATTGAGTGCAATGCAATTTAGTTAATTGGGGAGGCCGAAACACGTATATTGTAGTTTCTTTACGGTCTTCCCGCACTTTTTCCTTGTACGTTATTTAAATTACTCTGTTGTATTCTTCTTTGTTATTACTTGTGTGGCAAAAATAAAAAATAAAATAAATAAATAAATAAATAAATAAATAAATGCGTTGTTGGCGCACGCTGAAAATAACCTTTGAGTAAGGGTGTCGCAAATTTAATTAAGTAATGTTTCACATAAGAACGATAGCAAACTTCATTGTTCTGCGGCATTGGCTCTTTCCCACATAGAATATCTTTGATTTCAAGAATAGAGGAGGAGCTGATGGTTAATAATTATATTTCATTATACACCTTATTCATAAATGGCGGCCGATTTATTATTCTTTTGTATTTATTTTAATTAGCCTTACTAGCCTCATTTTAGAGTATAAGTTCTTTTGAATTTTGCACATGCTAACGAGGCTAGTGAGGCTAATTAAAATAAATACAAAATAATAATAAATCGACGTCATTTATGAATAAGGTGTATAAAATAAAGAAAATCCATTTGCGTCAAATAAATTTTAGGAAATGTTCGTGCTTAACCAATCAGAATAGGAGAAGACAATAGCTAATAATTTTTGTAGCTCCCATTGCGTGCCTATATTTTGACGTCAACATCCGGGACACCCGCCATGTGCTTTGTCGAAGAAGAACTAGTCGCCATGTTTGTACTAGCGTAGTTTGCGTTTCAAAATTATTGACTTATGGACACCTTGAATTCGAAACAGTCGGTAAGTTCTGTCGTATCCCGCGTGTATTGTAATTTCGCTTGTTAAAAGTGTAATTTCTGTTCTTAGAAAACCTGCCTTATTACCTAACTGGATGTTTACCCGATGTGATGACTGGAATATTTGTGGAATTGTCAATGGAGTATTCATAAATAAATGGTTGAGTTTTTACTTTCGAATCTTTCGTATATGTGGTCACGCGAACTACGCTACAGTTTTCGACTTCCTCGAATTGGTGGAGGAGCTGGATTCATTCAGTAGAACTCTGGAAGTTTGACTTGTTTCGTACGAGTATTTGGAAGTGGCGAAGGAATTGGAATTTTATTTCTAGTGCTATCGATCGATTTGGAACACTTTAATTTTGGAATTATGGAAGGCGACCTTGAGTTACAGTTGGATTCTTCGTATCAAGAAGCGAGTAATCGTGCACTCACAACCGAATTAGGCGGTTCAATAGAAATGGAAGAAGAAAGCGGTGCTAGAAATATTCAAGTTAATACGCGTAAAGAGCTTCAAGACGCCGAAGGTTATTTGAATGAGAAGAAACACGCTCTAAACAAGTCACGCTCTGGCTATGTTGGAAATCTCACCAGAATAAACAACGAGATTACCCGTTTGATGGAACACAGCGGCACTCAAGACGAAATTTCAAAGAAAATGGAAAATTTCAACGATGCGTGGATCAAATTTGTTGATGCGCATGACAAATATTGCAAGTGTTTGGTTGCAAGCGTTGACACTTCGGCGATGGAAGAAGCTGAGAAAATTTATAAGGAGCAAATGGAGCGAAAATTAAATCTCGATTCCGCTGTGAAATTGTGGCTACCCGTGTATCAACACAACAGTGTATTCTCAAGTTTAAGACCCAAAGGTTCGCGTAGTGAAAGTTCCAAAACAAGTTCAAAGACATCTACACGCACGATGTCCCGAAAAAAGGAAGCCCTGGCCTTAGCCCGGCTTAAGATCCGCCAGTTGAAAGTTCGCCAGCGATTGGATGAGGAGGAACAAGAAATTCGAAAGAAAAGAGAGTTAATGGAAGCTGAAATGGAGGCAGAAAAGGCTGAAGTGTCACTGCAAATTTATGAAGAAGAAGAAGTAGAAGAGGAAAGAAGAGACATCGAGTTAGTAATCAGTCATGACGAGGAACATTGGCAGCCACCTAAATCGCAAGGTGTGGCTGATCCAAAAGATACTTCAGAGCCCTTTACAGTGGATCGAACACCACCTCTCAAACAACAAGTCCCTGCCATTCCATCTTTGCCTATGATTAATCATTTAAATAAAACAGTGTCTGGATCATTTACGCCACGCTCCAAACAGGACGCCCCTGTTGTTCCAGCCTCATCGTATAACTTAGTTCAGCCAAATGGTTATGGAACTTTACAACCAGTCTCTCATGTGTCAAGTGACAAACAGATTAGATTTATGCCCTCATTGAATAACCCTGCCGTTGGAACTGCTGGTGTTGTTACATCATCAGTGACACCGACAAGTGCCACAGTCACAAGTTCGTCAACCGTACCCGCAGTTCAGCCTTGGGAATTGCAGCGCACTACTGCCTGCCTGCTAAGTAGCGATTCTACACCCCTGTTTGTTGATTCGGTAGTATCCAGTAGTAATTCTCCACAGTCATTGTATGGACGGCCTGTTATGGAATCGTGGTCTTCCGCTTGGCAGATGCCACGAGCTGAGACATCACAAAATGTGACATTAAACACAACACCAGCACAGCAAGTACATGTACAGCATTTCGACAGTGGAAATGAAATGGTGAAAGCACTGAGACAAGTGGTTACCTCGCCAAAAGTAGAGTACCTCAAGTTTGATGGAGATCCACTCAAATATGTGACGTTTATTCATAACTTCGAAACTTATTTGGAACAAGACAACCCTGACGACTCTAAGCGGCTACAACTACTGATCCAGCACTGTACGGGAAGGGCAAGAGAAGCAGTTGAGAGCTGTGCGAATTTACTTGCTTCTGATGGTTATCGAGTGGCAAAGGAAACATTGCGCGAGAATTTCGGGAAGCCGCATGTAATTGCAGATGCGCAAATTAAGAAATTGCTATGTCTACCTAGCTTGAAGAAGGTGGACGGACCTTCCTTGCTGGAATTTGGCAGACACTTAGACACTGCTGATCGAACCTTGACTGGAATGGGCGCCGAATATGTGGCTGACCTTAACCACATGAACACTTTGAGAGAACTTACTAAGAAGTTACCAATGTTCCTCCGAGCAAAATGGACCGAGTGTGCTGGGAAAATCATTGTATCAAACCGTAGACCTAAGTTTCAAGATTTTGTGAAATTTATCAAAGAAAGAGCCAAGTTGGTGGACAACGAGTTTGGACACGACATGAACAACAATGGACCCTCTAAAGAAACAATTATCAGAAGAGGTAAGGGGAATCAGAGCAGACCTCCCCTGGACTTATCAACGTTCTTGACTGGAACTGGGCCAAACAGTGGTCGTCAGAATGAAAATGAAAGATGGCCCGATTTTGGAAACAAACAAGCTCCATGTCTGGTATGTTCCGGGCGACATGAAATTTGGAAGTGCGAGAGGTTCAAAGGTTTTACACATGAAGAGAAGAGAAAAGTTGTGCAACAAGGTGGACTTTGTAACAAATGTCTTGCGAAGGGACATATTGCTAAGGAGTGCCCAAAAGTGAATTTCAAGTGCCAGAAGTCTGGATGTGGAGGTAATCACCACACCCTAATGCATCGTTACAATACAGGAACTGGAGGAGAGCCTAAAAGTGGAACTGGTCTAAAAGAAAACAAGGGCGATTCAAACAATGCTAATGTTGAACAACAGTCGCAAGCAAGACAAGGAGATGCTTTGCCTCGTAATGTTACTGGGGCCGGTAACGGTAGAGAAGCCACTGTAGCGGCCACTGGGGCCGGAGAAAACAGAGTGTGTCTTGGGATCATGCCTGTCAAAGTTCAAGGAAAAGGCAGTGACAGGATGGTTGAAACGTATGCCCTGCTTGACAGTGGTTCGGAGGTGACGTTGTGCCACGAAAGGCTAGCGAAAGAACTTAAGCTTGATGGAGATAGACTTAGTTTCACATTGACTGGAATGACGGGTTCAGCGCAGGTGGCAAGTTGCCTTGTAGATTTGGTTGTGAAGTCTATGGATGAGTCAGTTACTGTTGAATTGTTGAATGTAAAGACAGTCGATAACATGCCAATTTCTACAAGTAGCATCGCGAAGACAGAAGATCTGGCCCGCTGGCCTCATCTACAAGATGTTGACATCCCGGTGTTAAGAAACGGAGAAGTTATGCTGTTGATTGGTGTGAAGGAGAATCCTGGCTTGTTCCTTCCACTTGAGTGTAAATCTGGTGGCCACGATGAGCCGATAGCTATCCGATACAGCTTAGGATGGACAGTGATGGGTCCAATGGGGGATCAGGAAGGGAATCACAGTTGTTCAGTGAACCTTGTCCGCACAAAGGAAAGTCGCTTGACTCAAGAGGAAAACCACCCCAACATACAGCCATTTGAACATTTACATGATGAAACTCTTCTTGATAGAGAAACTGGTTTAGTGGAAAGAAATGAAGATCTCACAATAAAGCAAGAGAAAGCTGCTAGAAGGGTGCAAGGACCATACAGCAATGAAGCAGAGCATCAAATTCATGTGAACGTCCTTCAGCGAAAGGAAGATGTTAAACATGACACTGATAACGAAATCTTGCATCGCCAACTCGAGCGACTTTGGAAAACCGATTTTGGGGACTCTGCTGTTGTAACAGATACTTTACCATCAATTGAAGACAACAAAGCCTTGAACAAGATGGAACAATCCCTACAAAGAGTAGATGACCACTTCCAAGTTGCCCTGCCATGGCGGGAAGAATCACCATATCTTCCCAACAATAAACCAATGGCAGAACAAAGGTTACAACTTCTGAAGAAACGACTGCTTAAAGATGAAGATTTGCTTATGAAGTACCGAACCACGATGCAAGAGTACATAGCTAAGGGACACGCCCAGAGAGTTCCAAAAGAAGAGTTAGATGTGAAGAAGCGACCAGTGTGGTACCTTCCACATCACCCTGTGACGCACCCGTTGAAACCAGGAAAAGTCAGAGTAGTTTTTGATTGTGGTGCAAAGTACCGTGGAACTTCCCTCAATCAGCAATTGTTACAGGGCCCTGACTTAACAAATCCATTAGTGGGAGTATTAATCAGATTTCGCCAAGAATCTGTTGCCATGGCAGCCGATATTGAGGCTATGTTTCACCAAGTTTACGTTGAGCCTGAAGTCCGTGATGTATTGAGATTCCTTTGGTGGCCCAATGGAGACTTGAATGAGGAACCACAGGAGTATCGCATGGTGAAACACCTATTTGGCGCGACCTCATCGCCAAGTTGTGCGAACTTTTGCCTAAAGAAAACAGCATCGATTTATCAAGCAGAATTTGACCCTGTAACAGTCCAAACCGTGAAGAAAAACATGTATGTTGATGATTTGATGAAATCTGTCGGTTCACCAGAGATTGCAATAAGACTGTCCACACAACTAAGAGAATTGCTGGCAAAAGGTGGCTTCAGGTTGACAAAGTGGCTAAGCAATGACCGGAACTTGTTAGCTGAAATACCAGAATCTGAAAGAGCAAGTTCAGTGGTCAACCTAGACATAGAAAATTTGCCTACTGCATGTGCGCTTGGGTTGAAGTGGAACGTAGAATCCGACAAGTTTGTTTGGGAGGTGTTGGCCAAAATTCAGCGACTACTAGAAGAGAAGCCGATGACCAGACGTGGAGTCTTGTCAGTTGTCAGTGCTTTGTTTGATCCACTTGGTTTCATCGCCCCCTTCATAATGAAGGCTAAGCTATTGTTACAAGACCTCTGTCGAAAGAAACTGGGATGGGACAATGTTATTGATGAACAAGAAAGGATTCAATGGTTACGCTGGCTGGAAGACCTTCCAAAACTACAAGCGCTTCAAATTGAACGATGTTTTAAACCGAAGAACTGTGGTGAAACAAAGAGTGTTCAGCTGCACATTTTCTCAGATGGATCACGTGTAGGGTATGGAGCAGTAGCATACCTGCGATTCGTTGACGTCTTTGACAGAATCCATTGCAGCTTTGTCTTGGGGAAGGCTCGACTGGCCCCCATCCATGAGATCACTATTCCAAGGTTGGAATTATCTGCAGCAGTTATCTCAGTTAAGCTGAATCAAATCATACGTCAAGAGTTGGAAATCAAGATAGATCGAGTGAATTACTGGACTGACTCTACTACAGTATTGAAATGCCTTAACAATGACACCAAGCGGTTCCACACCTTTGAATCAAATCGCCTCACCACTATTCGTAGTCTATCGTCCACCTCAGATTGGAGATATGTCAACCGAGATGACAATCCAGCAGATGATGCATCAAAAGGGTTAAGGCTTGATGAGATGATGAAGAATAATCGGTGGTTAAACGGTCCAACGTTCCTTTGGAAAGAAGAATCATCCTGGCCAGAAATTATTGAAGTGCCCACCTTGAAAGATAGTGATTCTGAAGTTAGAAAAGAAAGCCGGATCTACACCGCTGCTGCTGTGCAAGATTCAATAGAAAGTTTGATACATCACTACTCTTCCTGGTGGAAATTGAAGAGAGCATTCGCTTGGATGTTACGTTTCAAGACATTTCTCCAGAGCAACGTTTGCAAGCGGAAATTAGATGGCGCCTTTAATAGTGCTTCTCCTCTAACAAGTACAGAAGACACAGTTGGAAACCTAACCACACTTGAGCTGCAGAGGGCTGAGGAAGAAATTGTTCGACAGGTCCAGAAGGCAACCTTTCCAAAGGTGTTTGAGGCACTTAGCAAAATCTCGCCTGCTACAAATGAACGGCTAGTGAAGAAGACAATACAGAAAGTGGGAACCTCGATCTTCAAATTGAATCCAAAGTTAAGAAATGGGTTGTTGTCCGTTGGTGGGAGGTTAGAGAGTGCTCCTGTAGATGAAGATTTGAAGTATCCTTACATCCTACCCAATGATCACCATGTGACAGAGCTAATCATCCAGCACAACCACAGTAGCGTGGGGCATATGGGCCAGGAATCTGTCTTATCATCTCTGAGAGAAAAGTTTTGGATTGTAAAGGGACGCTCTGCAGTGCGACGTGTATTGAAAAGGTGTGTTGATTGCCAAAAGAGGAAGGCACCCACCGGAGAGCAGTTCATGGCAAAGTTACCTGAAGACAGGATTACCCCGTGAAAACCCCCGTTCACATATGTCGGCGTGGACTATTTTGGCCCCATCGAAGTAAAGCAGGGAAGAAGCAGAGTCAAGAGATACGGATGCATTTTCACGTGCTTGACAGTCCGTGCCATACACATAGAAGTTGCAAACACCTTGAATACAGATTCCATGATTAATGCATTGAGAAGATTTATTTGTCTGAGAGGATGCCCCGAGCAAATTAGGAGCGACTGTGGAACAAACTTCACTAAAGCAGACAAAGAGTTAAAAGAAGCGATTGAAGAATGGAATCAGCACAGGATTGATGGATTTTGTGCTCAAAGAGGAATTCAGTGGATCTTCAATCCCCCTGGAGCAAGCCATATGGGAGGAACGTGGGAGAGAATGATAAGGTCTGTGCGCCAAATCTTGAAGGTCTTATTGAAGGAACAGGTGGTCTGTGATGAAGTGCTTCACACTGTGCTGACGGAAGCAACCAACATCCTCAACAGTAGACCTTTGACGCGAAACAGTGATGATCCTATGGATGAAGAACCGCTGTCTCCAAACCATCTGTTGCAGCTGCGACCATGTTCCAGTTTGCCCCCTGGAATTTTCGACAAAGAAGATATGTATTGTCGACGCCAATGGAGACAAGCGCAATACTTGTCAAATCTCTTCTGGAAACGGTGGATCAAAGAATATCTACCTACCCTTCAGGAACGAAAGAAGTGGAACGAACCAAAAGAGAATCTCAAAGTGGGAGATGTCGTTCTGTTAGCTGACGAGAACTTTCCCAGAGGTCAATGGCCGCTAGCACGAGTCGTTGAGGTCTTTCGTAGTGAAGATGGGCTTGTGCGTTCTGCAAGAGTAAAGACAAGCTGTACTGTCATGACCCGCGCAAAGCGTCAAAGACAGAGGGAGGTGAAAACGACGGTGACAACCCTCGTACGACCGATTACGAAGCTGTGTCGTCTTGAACTGTCAAGTCCTTAGTTGTTCAGAATCATCTGGAGCTGTAATCTCATTTACAAGTAGTACCTTAGCTTGATACCCTAGATGTACCTGGACAGCGTTCCAAAGTTGCGGTTGAAGCAGACTCTGATCTAATTTAGTCGACCAACATTGGACATGGCATTTGACATTACCAATGTGCCTTGTACTTGTGAAGATCCATTTTGGACGTTGACTTACACTGTAGCTGGGTGTATTGACACTCTTACCTAGCGACATTTATCTAAATTTATGGACAGTTTGTTTATGTTGCTTATAGTTGTAGACGTAGCGTCACAACATCTCAAGTTAGATTGCACTGGTAGCAGATGTTTTTTGTAAATGAAATAGTTTCTATAGATTTCATTTAGGGGCCGGTGTAGCTCCCATTGCGTGCCTATATTTTGACGTCAACATCCGGGACACCCGCCATGTGCTTTGTCGAAGAAGAACTAGTCGCCATGTTTGTACTAGCGTAGTTTGCGTTTCAAAATTATTGACTTATGGACACCTTGAATTCGAAACAGTCGGTAAGTTCTGTCGTATCCCGCGTGTATTGTAATTTCGCTTGTTAAAAGTGTAATTTCTGTTCTTAGAAAACCTGCCTTATTACCTAACTGGATGTTTACCCGATGTGATGACTGGAATATTTGTGGAATTGTCAATGGAGTATTCATAAATAAATGGTTGAGTTTTTACTTTCGAATCTTTCGTATATGTGGTCACGCGAACTACGCTACAATTTTGCTTCTTTGATGAAGTTCCCCAAATGCAATATCTTTTAAAAATTGTATGTTGTGCGATTGGGTCTTAAATTACTTGAAACCTTAAAAAAATTAGAAAAAATGCGCCTTGAACCGTAACTTTTTAGCGGTTTTTGAGTCTAGGCCAATGAGATCACCAGTTGTAACAATGAAAAAACTTGACATTCCATCGTGCTTGACATTTCATTGCCGTTCAGCGCTATCCTTCTTATGCGGATCATTACTTAATGTGTTTAAAAAAATTAAAAGGTTCTTTTAGGATGGATTGGCCTCTTACCGCATATAACCCCATTTGTGTTCTTTTACTCGATACCACCCCACACCAAAGGCGCAGGCTTCTTTTTGATTTTTTAGAATCTTGATTATGTAACTTTATTTTTTTTTATTCCCAGTAGATATTGTTATTGTTTATACTTAGCCTGGGAAAATTATTTCACCAGCTTGAATTTAAATAATCTTTGTGAAACCGCTTCAGATGGTATGTATATATATATATATATATATATATATATATTGTAATTCTGAAACTTTCACCTCTCATTTCATCAAATAAATGTCTCTAAAATGTTCCTCGGGATTTCTCTGAGGTTAAAATGTTTATATAAAACTAAAATGTTTATATAAAACGACGTTTCGATCAGTTTTACTGATCTTCTTCAGGCTCTTCTTAAAATGTTTTCAAAATGGCGGATCGCTTTCTTGTTTTCAGCTTGGTAACCGTGCATGACACATGTTGATGTGAAAGCGCGGGAACGCAGTAGTGCAGCAGTTGTTCACAGTTAGTCATTGTCTACTACCATTTTTTTCCTCATCAAAGAACGAGTTTAGAACTGATCTCCATGTTTCGATGTGGTCAAAATTGTTTACGACTTCCATCCCACGATGTTTTTGGCGTAAGGACTCGATTCCCTCTAGAACTTTTCTTTGTTTCAGGCCTCTTTCCCTTGCTATGATCTTCGTGTTTGCCCAATCCACATCACTTCGGCACTCAACAGCATGTCGTGCTAGGCCCCCATCTTCCTTGCCCATCCGTTTCTCGGCCGACTGAGTGTTTCCTTTGCGGAGGTCTTCATTTGTCAGTTTGACCTTGTTCATATGTTCTTTCTTTCTTGTTTGGAAGAGGCGCCACGTTTCTCCTTTCTCCAGAAAGCATGAAAAGAGCAATTGTGAAAGGTTTTGCTGACAGGGCGAGGGCCTTATGTGATGAGAAACACCTGGCAGATGAATTACACAACATTGAGGACGTGTTTGTGGCCAACGGGTACTCCAGAAAAACAGTGAGAAAGTATATGGAAGAAAGACCTCACCGGATAGACAGACGAGAACAAGGAGAACAGGAATGTCGTGGAACTGTGACAATACCGTATTTAAAAGGGTTGTCTGAGCAGTTCAAGAGGACTGCAAAACGACACTCTTTTCGGGTTGCATTCAAACCTGGAAGAAAGATTAAAGAGATTAAGCATACATGTCAAGAACCCCTCGGTGAAAGGCAAAAAGGCGTTGTATATAAGATTCCGTGTACCTGCCATAATGCTGTATATATAGGAGAAACGTGGCGCCTCTTCCAAACAAGAAAGAAAGAACATATGAACAAGGTCAAACTGACAAATGAAGACCTCCGCAAAGGAAACACTCAGTCGGCCGAGAAACGGATGGGCAAGGAAGATGGGGGCCTAGCACGACATGCTGTTGAGTGCCGAAGTGATGTGGATTGGGCAAACACGAAGATCATAGCAAGGGAAAGAGGCCTGAAACAAAGAAAAGTTCTAGAGGGAATCGAGTCCTTACGCCAAAAACATCGTGGGATGGAAGTCGTAAACAATTTTGACCACATCGAAACATGGAGATCAGTTCTAAACTCGTTCTTTGATGAGGAAAAAAATGGTAGTAGACAATGACTAACTGTGAACAACTGCTGCACTACTGCGTTCCCGCGCTTTCACATCAACATTTACATGTTGTATAATAATCACGAAGTGTCATGCACGGTTACCAAGCTGAAAACAAGAAAGCGATCCGCCATTTTGAAAACATTTTAAGAAGAGCCTGAAGAAGATCAGTAAAACTGATCGAAACGTCGTTTTATATAAGCATTTTAGTTTTATATATTAAA
This sequence comes from Cladopsammia gracilis, assembly GCA_022457155.1. Classification (NCBI taxonomy): domain Eukaryota; kingdom Metazoa; phylum Cnidaria; class Anthozoa; order Scleractinia; family Dendrophylliidae; genus Cladopsammia; species Cladopsammia gracilis. The sequence goes on along the minus strand of JAJGOT010000030.1, from coordinate 1,431,388 downwards.
CATTTTAACCTCAGAGAAATCCCGAGGAACATTTTAGAGACATTTATATATATATATATATATATATATATATATATATATATATATATATATATATATATATATATATATATAGGTCTCCCGAGATTAAAACGTGTACGTTCTCATGCATCCAAATATAACCACTAAACGAATAGTACTATATATAGACTTGTATATGCCGGGAGGGTGAAAAAACCTGATACCTGCACACAAGCGCCCATCTCCAATGAAACCCTTGTAACAGCTGCAATTGAAGGAGCCAGGAATGTTTGTACAGGTTGCATTCTCATGGCAGTCATGGGTTCCATTGCTGCATTCATCGATATCTGGATAACAAAACAGTAGTACAAATAAGAAACAAACAGAAAAGTACAGAAAAGAAACAAACCCTGATTAAAGATAGCCGAAGAAGTATATAAATCAGTGTGTCGGCCGTTGTTGTTATTTTTTCGAAAAGACCAATAAATAACCCACTTTGAAGCTCATCTCTAATGAATCCCTGGTTACAGCCTTAATACCTGAACAGAGACTACCATTCCAAGTGTATCCCTTCTCGCAGCTGCAACTGAAGGAGCCAGGAATGTTTGCGCAGCTTGTATTCTTATAGCAGTCGTGGGTGCCGTCTTTGCATTCGTTGACGTCTAAATTACATGATAAAAAGAAATAAATAAAATGAGCTTAGACAAACGCATCCAAACCCTAATTCAAGATAACTGAAGCAGAAAACAGGTCTGCGGCGTGTCCCCTTGCTGTCTCTTGTTTTCCAAAACATGCTTCAGTAACCCAATTTTAAGCTCATCTGATCTCCAATGAAGTCCATGTTGCAGCCTTAAGAAATGAAACAGAATTTATACCTGAACAGAGACTACCATTCCCAGTATATCCCTTCTTGCAGCTGCAATTGAAGGAACCAGGAATGTTTGTACAGTCTGCATTCTCATCGCAATCGTGAGTGCCGACTTTGCATTCGTTGACATCTAAACGATATGAGGATCAATCAACAAAATGGTGTTAGACACAGACATGCAATCCTAATCTGAGACAGATAACTGAAAAAGATAATCAGTGTGCTCCTTACTGTCTTTAGTTTTCCAAAAGATCAATAGTTAATCCGCTTAAAAGATATCGATGTTTTAAACATTCACTTTCAGGTTACAATCCGGACGATTTTTACACTTCCAGGCTGGAATGGGTGTAGATTTCTGCAATGTTGACTTGAGGGGTACATTTTACGGGTTCGGTCTGAGAATGGGTAGGGAAAATCACATAATTTGGTGTAATAGTGGGTATAGTTTTCAACACGCGGGTCGTACACTCCCCCCCCCCCCCCCCCCCCCCCCCAAATAGTTGACGAAGAATACTCCTAGGCTTCGGGCCTTATATCCGTGTAACAACAAGGGAAGGTGGTACCCTCCCCCGGGTACCCTCCCAAAGGTTCGGCCAGTTCCCCTATCGTAACCGGCACCGTACAATGATTATTTGTTAGCTATATAAACAGCTGGGAGAAAAAGAGACTGAAAAACGAAGTTATTATTAGTTACAGATTGCATTTAAACACGTAGAGTTTTTAATAGCTTACACTAATTAATGAGTTGTCCTTTTTGAAAAGCTACATCATGTTATGAACAACTTGTTTGACAAAAGACCATTAACAACAAACAACAACAACAGCAAACAAAAATTTATTACACATATAAACTTAAATACAGTTGCCCTGCAAATTAGCAAAAACGCTATTCGAGGCAGGGAAAAGTAATGTAATTGAAAATAATAAAGGTAAGACAATATAACAATACAGAAGCTGATCTGTGGAGTTACAGATTATTTTAAAGCTTTCGATAAAATCATGATATTGGTGGCATGCGCAGACGAGGGAAATAAATAAAATATGCAAATTATAACATTTTCATTTGCTCAATATCACAAAGTATTTGGGGAACATCAATCAATCAATCAATCAATCAATCAATTAACTTTAACTTTCAATTAACTTTATTTAAACATGGTAAAACGGCTCAGTGAAACTGATTTTCAGACATGCCGTGCACATAATCTAATCTAAATGATAACAAAAATATATAATATATATATATAGTGGCAAAACTGTTACACTATACTGGTTTAAATAATACTAATAAGATTAATAATAATAAAAAACACTATCTTACATCATAATATCCTCTATAAACACATAAAAATTACAATCATAGATCATTAAATTACAATATAATCATTTGTTTTCTGAAGAATCTCCAGAAGAATTTGTTTGATTTTCGATTTGAATTGAGATTTCCTCAACGATTTAAGAGATTTAGGTAGTCCGTTCCATATCATAGCACCAGTTCTCGCAAATGATTTTTTTCATTTTTTCCGTTCGGGAGTACTCAACATAATAATTTTGGTTTGATGCAGACCTGGTTCTATAGTTATGTACATCGGTGGTTAGTCTGAACATACTTCTCAGATTACTTGGAACAGTTTGGTGATAAACGTCATGTATCAACAGCGAAAGACGTTCAAAATTTAAAAAGGTTAATGGTAGAGTCCTCGTTTGCTGGAAGAACGGAAAGGCATCGCCCGTAGGTTTAGCGAAAAATATCAATCGAAGAGCTCTTTTCTGAGGAATCAATAATTTATTTGTATGAACTTTAGCACCTTGGCCCCAAGCACATATACCATAGGTTAGATAGGGCGAAATTAGGGACTGAAAGATAGTCAAGAGCGTTTGACAAGGAACAAAATGTCTTAACTTTGCTATAACACCAACGCATTTACTGATTTTTCCAGATATGTGCTCAATATGGTGTTTCCAGGAGAGATCAGCATCAATACTAAACTCCTAGGTATTTAACATATTCCTTCATCTCGAGAAGTTTGTGTGAATTTGTTTCATTATCAAGAGCAGTAATACGTGGCATAAATGGTAAGGATTTTTGACGCGGATGAAAAATTACAAAGTTAGATTTCTTAATATTAAGTGATAGCTTATTGGCCTTCAGCCAATCACAAAGATTTCCAAGTTCAGTGTTAATTTGGATTTCAAGTTCGCGTAAGTTTTTATTAGCATACAACATGCTAGTGTCATCGGCAAACAAAAAAAATTCGAGCACACAGCTTGGTTTGTGAATATCATTAATGTACAGGAGGAATAAAAGTGGTCCAAGTACTGAACCCTGTGGGACCTCACAGAGTGTTAGTTCTTGGTTTGATATAGTGTCATTAACAAGTGTTGTTTGTTTACGGTCAAACACAGACAGATCGGCTACCAGTCTTACGCAGTTTAAGACCCGGATACGAAGTCTTGATTTGAGTGACATCTTGGATGGATGTAGTGGCTGTTACCTTTGCAATTTATGATTTTAAATTTTCTTAAATACATTTTTAATTACAAGATTTTTTAGAATTTTGATAATCAGTATAATAAAATTAGAGTTTTGAGGTCTTTATGTTAGTGAGTTATCAATGGTAGTTTCTAATTCTAGACTTTGTAGATTTTGGTCTCAAATTTTTATTGATTTGTTTTTGTATTTTTTGGATTATATTTTAGATAGTTAGGTGTCCCCTATTAGCAGTGTGGAATCCCCTCTGCTAGATTTTGACTGGCACGTTAATAAAGTCATTATTATTATTATTATTATTATTATTATTATTATTATTATTACGGTTTGTTAGGTATGATTTAACCCTCGGACGTACACGCAAACTTATACCCCAACCGTGGTACAAGGGGAGGGTTGTTGCAACCCCCCCCCCCCCCCCCCCTTGGGTTTTTGCGATGTTGCAATATTTCGGAAATATTTTACATCTAATAGATAGCCCGCGATGTGCTCTACAAGATAAGGTAAATATTATGGGTTGGGGCGCTGCTGGGATCCGTGGCGTCATCCAAAATGGCCGCCAAGGTGGCCGCCATCTTGCATTTTACTAAAAATTTAGATTTATCAGAAAAATTCGGAAATTGGAAATATTTTCTGCTAGAGTTGCAAAATAACATACAATCAAACATTTTGATGCTTTTGGTAGCATTTTATATGTTTTTTCGCGGAAAAAAGGTGAAAAGCACGCTTTTTTCTTCAAAAATGGGTTGACCACATGTTACTTATGACGTCATATCTCGTTACCAAAACAACCAGTTGTCGCCAAACTTTACCAAAATGTGTCTCAAAGATAAATGAACAGCTACCAAAAACGGCATGTGCTAATCTTAAATGGTCTTGAAAATATCGGAGATAAACCTTAACCCTATTCGGCCTGGGCTTTTTTTGAGTTCCTGAGCCTGAAGTTACGAGGGGGGGCACAATGTGGCCCCCCTCGTAACTTCAACAACATTAAGGCTATGACAATGAAACCTAGAGGGTACATAGTACGTCCAAAGCTGTCTCCTTTGCGGTCCGCACAATGGAATGATGACGTCACATGACGTAGTTATTAGGTAATTAGTTATACGGCCGCCATCTTGGATCCGCCATCTTGGATTTCTGAAATTTTTTAAAACCTCTTAAAAACCATCCAAATTGACGCAAAATTAATCGAAACTAATAAATAAACGCTAAATGACGTAAAAATGTAAAAGTTATAGCAATAAACATTGTTTTTCTTCATTCAAAGGTACAAATATGCAAATTTTGAAAAACATGGCTGTCAAAATAATGTTGCCATGGAAACATCAAGTCACGTGATCAATAAATTGTCATATCAAATTGTTGCCAGATAAATTTTAGGAAAAGTCACAAAGTGTGATGGCGTTTGAATACCTATTAAAGAAGTTATGAATGTTGAAAGTTACCGCGGGCACTTTGTGCCCCCCCCCCCCCCGCCCTTGTACGTCCGAGGGTTAAACTAGTAGATAGATAGATAGATAGATAGATAGATAGATAGATAGATAGATAGATAGATAGATAGATAGATAGATAGATAGATAGATAGATAGATAGATAGATAGATAATCTTTATTTAAACACGGTAAAAATTCGTCAGCTAAAAATCATTATAATACTTAACACAAAGCAATAAACTAATATTAAAAAATATCTATATATGAAGAATTTAATTAAATAATAAAAAGCTGCTTTCCACGAATGCCGTGCCTTATAGTTCCTCTTTGAGAAGTCGTTTAAATTGCCCAAGGGACTCAGCTTTCCTTACATTATGAGAAAGGCTGTTCCAGAGCATGGCGCCACTATAACTGAAACTATTTTTATAATAGTTTGTGCGCGGCAATGGAACATTAAGTTTATCCTCAGAGTCCCTTAGGTTGTAACTAATTTCTCGCTTCTCAAATTTAGAACTTAGATAGTTTGGAGCCAACCCGTGTAGAGACCTATAAACCATCGTAGCTCTTTGAATTTGTTGCTGGCAGGCAAGATTTTTCCATCCTAGGAGTTCTAATAGATTACCAGCATCTACGTCATAGTTTGAATAGGTCAAAACACGAGCTGCTCTGTTTTGTAGCTTTTGTAGTTTATTCTGCAGAGTTATCCCACAGTTTCCCCAAACAATGTTGCAGTAGTCGAAGTGTGGCTGTATCAATGCTTGATAAATTAAGTATAAGGTCGCTTGAGGAACGAGGTGCCTAATTCGTTTCATGGCCCCAATACCAGAAGCGACTTTCTTTGTGACTTTCTCGATGTGGTCACTCCAGCCAAGTTTGTCATCAATGGTCACCCCAAGTGATTTTGTGGTAGTGACCCGGTTTACTTGAAGATCTTTAATTGCAAGTGCTGGGGAATCCGTGAGAGTACTTAGCCTCTGTCTAGATCCGATAAGCATAAATTCAGTTTTAGTCATATTTAGAGTGAGTTTGTTTGCTTTCAGCCAATTGTAAACGTTTTCTAAATCTTGGTTTAGATATAATTGAATGTCGTCTGCATTATTACTTGCGTAAGTAAGGTGGGTATCGTCAGCATACATCCTCGGCTCGCAGTTTAAGAAACAATTTGGAAGATCGTTAATATATAACAGAAATAGTAGTGGTCCTAGGATCGTCCCCTGGGGAACACCACAACTTAAAAGACAACTTTTTGAGAGCGATCCGTTAATAGAGCACATTTGGGTACGATTCTCTAAATATGACTTAAACCATCGATGTGCATTACCATATATGCCATAATTGCTTAATTTTGATAAAAGTCATGCACAACACCCCTGATACCGTAATTGTAGAGCTTAGATAAAAGAATACTATGATTCAACGCTTTTTTAAGATCAATAAAAATTCCACACGTGTATTTTCCTTGGTCCATGTGTTAATAATATCAAGCATTGCGTGTTGGGTATTATATTTAGTACGAAAGTATTGTCAAGTATTGTGAGGCAAATAGGATGTCATATTTGTCAATAAATTTACTGAGTCTAGTAAACATAAGTTTTTCAAAAATTCTGTTATAAACAGACAGAAGGGAGATGGGGCGATAGTTTCCTGCCTCCGTGGCATCATCTGCCTTAAAACGGGAATTATATTTTAGCAAGTTTAAGTTTATCTGGACAAATTCCACATGAGATAGATTGGTTAAAAATATTTGCTAAAGGTTGACTTATAATATATTTACCCATTTTAAGAAGTTTAATAGGACACGGATAAAGCCCATAGGCTTTATTATTTGATAACAGACTGATTTCACTCACAATGTCACTTGGAGTAACTGGTTCAAAACTGAACGTATTAAGTACTGGTGGATCTAGAAAATGATTGAAACATTTTTCCACAGGGGGTATGGCGCTGGCTAATTTGTGGCCAACGTTTGCAAAATAGTTATTCATTGTATTACTTATTTCTTTATGGTTGCATGTTAATTTATTATTTTTACTGGTTTTGAGACTATTTATTTTATTTACTTTATTTCTGTTGCGAAATATCAGCGAATTAATCCCGTTCCACGTTTGCTTAATATCAAATAATATTGACGTAAAATAATGGTGATAGTAGTTCTTTTTACTTAATCGAATTAGTGTTGTCAGTTTATTACGATAGATCCTATATTTGTCAGTATCGTCGTTTAGGTAAAGATATATATGTTATTTACCGGCCGGGAGGTCCGTATAGGAAAAAACTGTGCCAGAGGTCTCGAGTACGGCCCGAGGCCGCAGGCCGAGGGCCGTACTCGAGACCGAGGGCACAGTTTTTTCCTATACGGACCGACCAAGGCCGGTAAATAACTTATTTATTTTTTTCCTACTTCAATTCTGCGATTTGCCGAGAAAATCTTGATATACTTGTACAGCTTTTCAAGAAATAGAGGTTACTTCACGGTTGGTGAGCGCGTACGATTTTTATTCACGAGTTGGGAAGAATCCCGTGATTCTTTCCAACGAGTGAATAAAAATCGTACAAGCGAACGAACCGTGAAGTAATTTGTTTATTATATGCATACTGAGATTTACACAACAGAAAAACAAGACGAAACGATTAAATTATCAACACTTTAGTAGAAGGGTTCTTGGTTTATTGTCAGACTCAACTTTCAAGTGGAAAAATTCACCGAATTCACACATCTAACAAAAATAACCACGACAATAATTTTTTTCCAAAACTGTCACAAGACTATACATAATAAGACACTTTACGACAAAAACAAAGCAAGTTTGCGTACCTGTGTTTTGAAGTTTTTGCCGCTTTCATAACAACAACAAATGGCGAGAGTTCAAACTTGCTTGCACGTTTGGCGATTTAATTGCTTTTTTTAAGCTTCTTTTAGCCTTATTCTTTCTCCTGTTAAGCGTATATTTTCCCTTTCAGCAATATCTGTTAAAGTTCTTTTCTTTAGGTCCGCAGAAATCCGCATTTTTCATTGAAGTGATGGAACTTTAAACCCTTTTGTCGCCATGAATGAATTTCTTCGAGGCCTTCAAGGAGGGCGAAGGCACACTGAATGGCGAGAATTCCCGCGTACGATTTTTGTCACTAGTGAAAAATGTCGTATCGCGATTCTGATTGGTCATACGATATTCTTCACTAGTGAGGCAAATCGTATGACCAATAGGATGGCTTGTCATACGTGAAGGGACGATTTTTATCTCATAGTTTATCTCAGTATGTATAAAATAAATGTCTTTACGCGCCGCGTAAAGCAAAACTGACACAACGCGTGCAAAAAGTAACTCGGTAATCTTCACAACTTTTTCATTCAGAAACAAAAACTCTTATTTTGCAAAGTGAACTAATTTCTATCAGTTTATTTCTCTCGGTAGAATAAACGGCTGTTGTGTTTGCCTGCGGTGAGGATAGAGAAATGTTCTTGCCTACAGCGAAGCCGTGGAAAGCTGAAGATTAACTTAAAGAAAAACTTTTCAAATTTTTCTACAAATGGAAAGTCCGGCGAGCGTAATTCATTCATAGCAGTGCGAAAACGTAAACTGAGCTATTCTTATTTAAAAATGATATCTTCTTGAATGAAAACTTACAGAATTTAGATTAATGAAGGCAAAAACTGTGGAATATAAGCATACTAACCGAGCAATGTAGTTAAAGTACGAATTATCTCGTAAAATCCGATCGCCAAAATGCGTATAAATTAACTGAAAACAACACGTACAAAACTAGAATGACAAATTTAAGCAACACTTTTTAATGAAATTTCACAGAATCTCGATTAGAAGAAAAAGAAAAACGGAAAAATAAGAACACTTAAATCGATCAAATGCAGTCAAAACCTTTGTAAACAAGCGCTAGATTGTCTAATCACGGTAATTTTTAAGCCACAAATGTCGCTTTGCAAAATCAAAACAACAACAAACTCCGAACGAACTATAAAATCAACAAATCATAAAATCCAAACTTGTACTCGCCTTTTCGAGGAATAACATTGGCCTTTAATTTTACGGCTGATTTCTCTATCCACTTAGTTTAACCTCTCTTTCTTCATTGAGTCTTTTTGATACCTCGTTGAAGCGTTAAGATCTTTAGTGTGTTTTCGGATCTTTGTCAGCCGATGTCAGCAATGCATGGTGAAACTTTGCTGGTTTTCTTCATTGTTTTCTTCATTTATGTCGTTAAATATTTTATCTGGCTAATAAAATTCGCTTCCGCTTTGGTAGCTTTCGTCTGGGTCCATATTTGACGAGAAAATTCAATAATACCAGGGCTCACAAGCTTAAAACAACGGAGTCACAAATTATCGTGAATCATGCAACTACGCAACCCGGGCGGAATCGTTGAGTGAGCGGGCAAGATTCGTAAATTTCCGCCCGCTCCCGGAACCAATCATATTGCAGGATTCGCAGGATTCCGCTCGCTCACGTTCTGAGAAAAAAATAATATTTTTTATTCTTATTGAGGTCATTAAGCCTTTTGTTATCCAAGGTTTGGAAAGAATTTTAAACTTCCTTTTGGAGCTGTTTTTCATTGGGGCATGCTTGTTCACTACTTTATTGATTTTATTGTAAAAGGTCGAAAACACTAAGTTGGTATCCGGCTTATCGCAAACTTTATTCCAGTTAATTTCCGATAACTCCATTAAAAATTGGTTCTCATTGAATCGTGAATAATCTCTTACTTATTTGATTGACTGTGTTTTGTACGCCTCACAATGGGAAGTAGAAAGACAAACCTACACAAAATGATCACTTACATCCGATACGATATTTCCACTTGTCAAAAATTCATTAAGATTATTGGTAAATATATTATCAATTAAGGTGGCCGAATTTCCGAGGACTCTGGTTGGTTTATCGATTGTGGGCAAAAAAGATAAACTCTGAATAGTTTCGAGTAAATTCTGGCTCTGAAGGAACAGGACTCATATTTTAACAGATCTATATTAAAGTCCCCAAGGAAATAAATGGTTTTGTTACTGCTGCTCAGCTGTTCAAGAGTAGATGAAACATAGTTAAGAAAAGCTTCTGGATTGTTATGCTGCCTGTAGACAATCCCGCATATGATGTTCTTAGTGTTAGTTTGTAGTTCTATGTAACACAGATACATGACTATTTTCCCAGTCAGTACAATACAATACAATACAATACAATACAATTTTATTTTACTCATAACAATAGATATATTTTTAAGATAACTGGGGCTCGAATCAAGATATAAATCATAAGCAATACGATTGTATCGTTAAAATTACTGTTTAGGATGGCTTTTACCTTTCTCGCAGTTTTCTCCTGTGTAGCCAGATGGGCACTCGCATAAGTATTTTTTATCAGTATATCCCGAATAACACTTGCCGCTGTTAAGGCAGGGGTAGGTGGCGCAAAGATTCTGATTGCAAAAAAACACAATTGTAAATATTATGCTCCTGTGGAATCAGTCAAAGCAAGATATTGGTAGTTAAGTTGCTAAGTTTGGTTTAGTTATTCAATGTCAAAAGGGGAGTAGTTAAGTGTTTCAGCATCAGCTGTAACATACTGAGACAGGGACGCATTAATGGTTCCTGACTAAACCTAAATATTGCGCCTTCGTAATAATAACAGTAATCACCATATTTACCATCACTATTATATAATATAATCACCAACACCAGCGTCATAATCATCGTCACCATCGCCGTCATTGTCATCATCATCATCATCATCATCATCATCATCATCATCGTCGTCATCATCATCATCATCATCATCATCATCATCATCATCATCATCATCGTCATCATCGTCGTCATTATCATCATAATTATCATTACTACATTCACCAAGCGAGTAAATTTAATCATCATCATCATCATCATCATCATCATCATCATCATGATTATCGACATAGTTATCATCAACATCCTCATCTTAATCGTGATTAACGTTGTAATTACCAACACTATCTAGCATTTTTATCATTATTTTCATGGATATCATGCATTATCACCATCTTCATCGTCATCACTATTATCACCAGTATCAGCTAAACTATCACTATTTCCACGTCACCATCGTCACCATTATCATCATCATTTACATTTTTGGCAACATCTTTGTTATCCTCCCTCCCCACCGTTAACCACATCGCCATCACCATCGCCATCGCCATCGCCATCGCCATCACCATCGTTACCATATGTATTATTATGTACAATTCGTACCTCGTTGCCTCTGTAATTCCAGCCTGGTTTTGGTTTAAGGTCTTGTGGATGCTGCAAGTGGTCTGAATTACTTAATTCACATACAATTTTGTCATTAACTGCCGAACCAATGTTGACGGAAACACATTCTCTCTCCATTACGCATCGCCGCTGACATGGTGTGTTTATTCCAATGGTAAGATTTAAAAACACGTGACCTTCCAAATAATGACCGTTTTTTGGTGGAAGATACTTGACGCGTCGGCTAATGCAACCACCTACGTAAAAAATGAAAAATTGCTAATACATGAGTGCTGAAAATAAGCCGTGAAACGAACCTGAAATTCAGTAACTTGCTAATGAGAAGATAACGCATGGTTTGGCGATATGAAATTTCTTTTGGAGTGCTAAGCTCGATGAAGACATGAGAAGAGAAATTTCATATCTTTAAGCAGCCATGTTATTATTTTGTTTATTTGTTTCAACGAAACTTAATTTTTTTATTACGAAGTTCGCAAATTATCCAAATACTGTCCGAAGATTGTACGAATAATACCAAATATTTTTTGAAAATATCCGAAGATTTCCGAAGATTTTCCAAGAATTCCGAAGTTCCGAAAATGTTTCGACAACCGACCAACACCTTTTGTCTCGTAGGAAAAGAGTTATCATGGCAGTTAACATGAAGATACTCAAGTGACTTTATAAATAAGGCTTGGATTTTTTTTAAAGGACCCCCTGCAGAAATTTTAAAGAACCTCATTCTTTCTTGATATAATAACTTTCCTCGGTCATGGAGTTTAAGGGAATAAACAATTGACTTCTTCGATCTAACGAAAGTCTTATCAACCATCACGTGATATTCCCGATTGATGACGTCACAAAACATGTTTTTTTTAAATGGGGAAAGTTTGCAATCGGTAAGTTTGAAAACTTTCGCCATCAAAATGTCCAAAAGGTCCTTTCCAATGTAACTCCTCCTTTTAAGGCGGTATCTATCATATCTATCGGTATCTAGTGGAAGAAATGCTTGTATTTCACTTTTCTGAACACTTTCCCAAAGTTAGAAAGTGAACCAGCAGATAGCGTTAAAACCTCACGAGGTTTTCAAAAAGCTCAAAATTGCACGAGCCGCTTCGGCGAGTGCAATTTGAGCTTTTTGAAAAACTCACAAGTGCAAATTAATCCCAAATTGAACGAGAAAACCGTATGATTACTTATTAATAATTATACATGAAAAAATTTGCATCCATTTTTGTTTGGATTTTTTTTTTTTTTTTGCAAAATTTTTTTTTTGAAATTTTTTTTCTTGTTTTTTCGATTTGTAATTTGCACTGGTGTTACACTTTTTGCACCGGTGTTACACGTTTTGCACTGGTGTTACACTTGAACTGCACTGCTCTTAGCCAATCAGAATCGAGTAATTTTTTCATGTATATTATTATATAGAGAATACCACATGAAAAGTGCGCGCGCACGGAATTTACGCACGCGTTGGTTTGTAGTCTAGTGCTTATCGCGTCGGACTTTCAACCTGAAGGTCGGTGGTTCGAGGCTTGTGAAGACTTACCTATTATGCTTATTATATGGAGACAGAGATTTAAAGCCCGGTGTAATGACAATTTTTATTCACAAATGCAAGTCGGCAAATAACATTCAAAAGCTTACCATTCGCAACTATATACTGTACAGTTACCTCTCGCCTTGCGGACACCTCACTATAATGGACACCCCGCTATTAAGTGAATCCCCGGCAAAAGTTATAGACGTTTTACCTGAGAAAAAAAACCGTCCCGCTAGTACGGACTCTCGCTATAACGGACTTAAGGACACTTGATTCGGTCCCGACGTCACAATTTTATTGTTTTCACTCTCCTTAAAGCGGACACCTAGCGGCATCTTCGAACATTGAAACACATTTTAAATACCATTTTCCGTCTTTTGTCAACACCTTTGTCGTTTTGTTTCTTGTCTAAGGAAACAACACGACGGCAGAGACCAGACTCGAACCACCGACCTTCAGGTTGAAAGTCCGACGCACTAACCACTAGATCACCGTGCCGCCCACACTTTACTCCACACTGTCTCTCTCCACCCAGGTGTATAAATGGGTACTGGCGACAAAAAGCTGGGGGTAACCCTGCGATGGACTAGCATCCCATCCAGGGGGGAGTAGCAATATTCCTAGTTGCTTCATGCTACGGAAACCGGGTTAAGCTCCGGCCGTGTGGGCTATCGTGGCCCGAGTGCGACTTTACCTTACCTTACCTTTGTCTTTTTGGCTGGATTTGAATTTCTTATTTTGAAATGTTTCAAGGACGTTCCTGACAGTGCCCAAAACACGACGAATTTAGCCACCTTGGTGACAACGTCGGCGAAATTGCCATTCAAAGGAGACTTTTACCCAGAGCAGGGCGTTTGGATAGATATTTTGCCAAGGAGAAATGACGGCCATGTAATAAATAGTATATTTTCAGCTTACTGGAATAGGTCCTGCAGTCAATCAAAATATAAATACATGTAATCCCTCTACTGTAAGTATGCTTTCAAGTAACTTTTTTCGCTCCCCTTTTTTGCGGACTCTCGCATTTACGGACACCAAATCCCGATCCCGAGGGTGTCCGTAATAGCGAGAATTGACTGTAAGCTTAAAACGCCTCTTCATGTTTTGGCAAAAAGTGAAGCTAAATTACATGAAATACTAAAGTATAAAGCAAGTTTAATCGGAGTTTTTTAATGAGCTGAGGTGGTAAGAGTGTTGACCGAAATTGTAAATTGGCCTCCACTTATCACAGCACTTTCGAAGAACTTTAACAACATTTTTCTCGTGTTTGCTGCACTTTCACCAGTGCAAGAAGTCGTTGAAGGATTTCTTTCTGTGTTAACGACGCAGCAGCCATGTTTTAGTTTGTTATCACGGCCAGCTTTCTTGAATTTTTTCTGTTTTGACTGTAGACATTTTCGAGTCAAATCAAATTGTCTATCGTTGATGACACTAGCTGAGTTTTTTTTATTTAAGTTCCTCTCAAAACTCGAAATGTGGGCTTCTTAAACCTGAGGGTTCGTAATCTTCTCCATCTTTCCGTCTGACAGAGCGTATAACTCTGCGAGATACTTGTCCAGTTATTCTGGTGCAATGGTGTACAACTTTCGCTCCTCATGTTTTTCTTTTCTCAAAACGATTATTTTAACAATCAGGTAACGTCCCGCTTCGTTTTTAACCCGTGAATACGCGCAAGCGTAATGAACGGGTTATCGGTAACGGTGGCAAATTCACTCACTCACTCACTCACTCACTCACTCATTCGCTCGCTCATTCCGCTGACCAGTGCACAAGGCTTTCGTGGCAAATGCAAAGCGGAAAATGTAAAAGGGGACATTTTGAAAGCGCTGCTCCGATGTATTGCATTTGGCGTTCTTTGATGGAACATTTAAAAATATCTGCAGAATTCAAACGTATTTTTCAACAGAGACATGCATGAGTAAAGGATCTGACAATATTTTGACTATACTAGATTTATGATGCTGTTTATTCGCAAATTGATCTGTATGCATGATAAGCTACTTCATAGTGGTATAAATTCAAGACGTCGGTATAGATTTTACAGACGACATTTGAGAGTTCTTCTGTTCTGAAATAACCGTTCCATTCGTTGTCTATATAAATCAGTGCTAGTTGTTCAATGTTCTAAAAAGAGCAGAAAACACCGCGGTTTGAATTTGAATTCTTTTAAGTTTTGTATCATTGAAGGATTTCCTCAAATTACTCAGTCAACTGAGGTCTTAAAAGCTCTGTTAAGTATTTGCAAAAGTAAAATAAATAGACAAATTCGGCTTACGCATTGTTGTACCCAATTCAAACCTTTTGGGATTAGAACTCTTTGTTCGTCATATTTCTGTTGAAGACGGTATAAATCTAGACTTGACTAACACCATACAGTGGTTTCAACAAAATGGCATGTTAACAAATCCGGATAAATATCAGGCTCTGGTGCTAGGAAATACGGCTCACGATTTCGATATAAAATGTGAAGAAAAATCCATACCTGTTTCTAGCGAGATACAGCTACTAGGCGTAACATTAGATAATAAGTTGAAATTCATCATCTAATTAGCAATTTGTAAATTCAAATCTCTATAACTCACTAACGTGACGTTAAAAACAAGAAATATTTCACTATTCAACTTTTCAACGTACATTGAGTTGATTAAAAGAAAAAAAAATTAGGGTTTAGGTGCACTTTAAAGTAAAGGACACAAAGTATAACTTAAGGGGCGCAAACATGCTCTCATTGCCCAAAGTAAGAAGCACCAAGCATAGTCTAAGGTCTTTTCGGTACTTCGCTGCAAAGAAATGGAATGCGCTGCCAGATTCGATTCGCGCCATTGCCGGCACTAGGGAATTCTTAAGTAGTATTCGTTATGTAGTATTTTAAATATTGTAATTATTGTAGTTATGTAGCTTTTTTAAATTGTAATTTTAATTGTAATTATACACGTATTAATAGATAAATAATTATTTTCTATATATTTTAGATTTTTAAATTTAGATTAGCTAAATTTTATTTTTCCTTTTGTTCTGTAATCTATTAGTTTCTCATTTGTGGGCTTCCTGTAAAGTAGCTTTTAGCTAAGTGGAGTGCCACGTTAAATAAAGTTCTATTCTATTCTATTCTATTCTATTCCATATGAATGAAGCATTGACATGGAAATGATATGGAAATATTGTGAACAAAGAATCTTATTCCCAGGAGGTTTGAATTGGGTACAACAATGCGTTAGCCGAATTTGTCTATGATAAGGTTTCTTTGAAAAAGTGTATCGGTTCAAGCGGCTATTTGGAAATTGTACCATATAGCTGAAAGTCTTCTCATGCTTTGTCTTGCAGTTGCAGTTATAAATATGTGGAAGAACTATTTAACTCTAATACAAATTTTATTTGAAACACTGAAATGAGTGTGTGTTAGCGTGTTTAACAAAGAAGTCTCTCTCTAATTAGTGCTGTCGGTAAGCTCAGTGAAGTTCGTCTACAAACCTTGACATATTTACTTATGCGCGAAGCGGCATGAGGTAAGGTTTCGGCTCCGTGTTTCTTGTTATTATTTTTCTTGTTATTATTTTTATTTTTTGTCACGATTTTGCATGCAAATTTATGCACGCATATTTTAAATTGTGCACTTCCGGTTGACGTCTTTGCTATTTACACTTCCTGTTTAGTGACTTCTGGCTATTCTCACTTCCGGTAAAAGAGCGTAACTTAGGTGTCACGACAGAATCTCCTACAACCCTACATACATTACTATGTTCACGTTTGGTATATATAAGACTTAGAAAAATCACTGGCTTCATTGTGGTACAACTTTCATGTCCACAACATTCAATAGTAAACAACGTGGTTTTCAGGAACGATGACTGAATGAAAGGAGTAACTCTTCTCCATGTCGGACATCTTCTTATCATGTTTGAAATATATCATAAAATTTTCTTACTCCCGGCGTGCGCATGAGTAAAGGCTGCTTGGAGCCTCTTGTTGTTTTTAGTTTGACGTGGCATCTCATGAAACAAGTGCTTCTCGAACTTTCCATTTGCGAAATTAAGTTTTTGTTTACAATTTACAGCAGGTCTTTTTTATGTATGACGGATCATTCCATTTATTCAAGATATATTTCCAAACTTCGTTGAAAAAAATTCAAATAATTCACTTTCTTACTTGTTACGTTACATCTATTGGGGATTCTTTGTTGATCTGTTTGCCCAAATTCTATCGGTAGATTGGCGTAATTAGTTCAGTTTAGTTGTGGGCCATCGCCTAGTACGTTCTTCCATTCATGAGAATATATTGATTCCGTGAAAATGTAAATTTACGACACCCGTTGTATAAACAATCGTTAGTCAAACTCATGTCTTTAATGTGCAACAAATTGCAAATGGAAAACATTGCAAGTAGACAGCAAAATTATTTTGTAAAATCCCAAGAACTTAAAACCACGTAGTAGCAAGTTTTAGTAAGTTTGGGTTTCTATGCAGTTTTGATGACTTGCATATACTATTTACATGTATCACAATGAATTAAATGTCGACATGGCGAAATTTTCCTCTAAGTTGCCAAATAATAAAATGAAAACATAAATGAATATTGAAGTAAGTACAGCCTGCCTAGAAAAGCGCAATAATCAACTGTAGAGCGCCAGCGAAAATCCACCTGCTGCGTGGGCAGGCAAAATTAACAAAGGAAAACTCCATAAACAGTTGGGTTGTAAGTTGTTTTATCGAAAGAGACCCGAAATATGACTCACGTACGCATAAATTAAAAATGCTATAAACACTTCTATTCCAAACGAAATGCTACCTTTTCGTTGGCTTCAGTTTTTATTTTGTCGTTCAGCAAGAAAATAAAAGATCACATGCCGGCGAATCGGACATACCATTTCAGTATGGGCAGTGCGGCGAGTTTGACCATGCATATCATCTCCACATTGCTCATCAACTGCGATATCTCAAATGTCAAATATCTTCAATTTCTCAAATGTGTTTTTTTCTTTTAAACAAAGTCATAGTCGTAACTTTAAAACTAAACGAAGTTTAAGAAAGTCATCAATGGACAGATAGCGATTGCCTGAGGCGCCTTGAACATGAGCTGACGTCCGATCTCATTCTCTTAAGACATGTGATAAGTGCGCTGTATAAGTCATTTATTCATTTAAAAACATCGGAGAACCATTTTGATGATCATGTGAATACTGCCACCGATTTTGGACGAAAGATGGATGCTAACGAACATTGTTTAATATTTGTACCTCTTATGGTATTTTTGCACTCTCCTAATCAATTTTTTTTATCTCGGGAAACTGAGGCCCAGTTCAAACGTCGAACTTCACATGTGCCGAACCTAATGCAAATTAGCAAGAACAATAGATTTTGCTCATTTGCATTAGGTTCGGCACATGTGAAGTTCGACGTTTGAACTGGGCCTGACTGCGTTTCGCGTTACGAAATTTACGTGAAGCATTTCTTTTTTTCTTATGCCTACTTTTTAAAATTTGAACAGGATCATCATTTTTGCATCAACTGATTAAGTTGTGTTCTGAGCGATCTCTTGCTCCATGTACTTCCTGTGAATCTTTTCACTCTGTAAAAACACAATTTACGAAACCTGTTACTAAACAAACGTTCGTCAAAAAGTCCCAGATATACAGCACTGGATTTAAAATGGAAACGTAAATGAAATCTTCAGTAAGAATAGACAGCGTAGAAAGGCTCAATAATCAACTGTAGAGCGCGAGCAAATATTCTGAATCACCTGCTGCGTGGGTAGGCAAAATTTACAAATGGAAGCTCAGCCGCCAGATAAATTGGCTTAAAAAATAGCCAGTTATCAAAATAGACCCGAAATATGACTCATAAAAATGCAGCAAGCGCTTTTAAGTAATTTTAACTTCCCGTTGGCTTGTTTATTCTGTCGTTCATCAGGAGAAAGTGTGATACCGATGAATTCGCAAGAAACCAAAATACTGGAGAATTGAACGAACTTGAAATAAACCGTTTCTACTAAAAATGTGCAATGTGCTTTGGTCCATCGCACCTTGCCTATTGACGGTGCTAATTAATTATACCGTATTCTTTTAAACGTTTCTCTAATTTATAGTACTGTCAGTATATATTAAAGCTCGGTAAAATTCGTCTCCAAACCTTGACATACTTGTTTTAAGTTTGACGTGACATCTCATGAAACAAGTCGGCTTTTCGAACAGTCCACTCCGAAATTAAATTTTTGTTTACAATTTACAGCATGTTTTATCTATGTATGACGGCTCATCCACGTCGTTGCTTTGTTATTCAAGAGATGTTTTCAAATTTTGTTGATATATATTACTTTTTACTTCTGTTAGGGATTTTTTGTTGATCTGTTTGCCCAAAATCTATCGGTAGCGCTTGGCGTAATTAGTTCAGTTGAGTTGTGCACCATCACGTACCTGCGTAAGTTCTTCCATTCCTTGGAATACATTGACTCTGCGAAAATGTAAATTTACGACACCCATCACGGTATAAACAATCGATCGTTCGTCAAACTCATGTCTCTAATGTGCAACAAATTACAAGTGGAAAACATTGCAAGTGGACAGAAAAATTATTTTGTAAAATCCGTGGAACTTAAAACCACAGTAGCAAGTTTTAGGAAAGTTTGGGTTTCTCTGTAGTTTTGATGACTTGCATACACTATTTAACACAACAAATTAAATGTCGACACGGCGAAATTTGCCTTTAAGTTGCCAAATATAAAGTATAGGTAATCATACGGTTTCGAGTTCAAATTTGGGATTAATTTGCACGAGTGAGTTTTTCAAAAAGCTCAAATTGCACGAGCCGTAAGAAAAACTCCACAAACAAGTTGTAAGTTGTTTTATCAAAAGAGACCCGTAATATGACTTACGCACGCATAAAAATGCTATATACACTTCTATTCTGAACGAAATGCTACCTTTTCGTTGACTTCAGTTTTGTCGTTCAGCGCGAAAATAAGAGATCATATGGCGGCGAATCGGACATACCATTTTTATGACCTATTATGGGTATCATCGCCACATTGCTCATAAACTGCGATTTCTCGAATGTTAAATATCTCCAATTTCTCAAATGTGGTTTTTCTTTAAACAAAGTCGAAGTTTAAGAGAGTCATCAATGGACCGATAGCGGCTGCCTGAGGCGCCTTCATAAGCTGACGTCCGATCTCATTCTCATAAGCATATGTAAAGCGCCATGAGACATGTGTGATGTGCGCTATGTAAGTCATTTTTTCATCTGTAAAATAATAGAACCATTTTGATGATCATGACATTACTGGCACCGATTTTAAACGAACGATGGATGCAAACAAACATTGTTTTATATTTGTACCTCTGATGGAATTTTTGCACTCTCCTTATAAACGCTTTTTTATGTCGGGAAACTGACTGCGTTTCGCATTTCAAAAATACTCATAACTTTCAAACGAAGTTGGGATGGATATTATTAATTCATCGTGAGTACCAGCTCCTGGGGTATGGGAAGGTGTTTTTTTTGCATGCAAGTTCATTGAATTGTGAACAGAGGCCAGGGAGGGAACCACACTTCGCTCGGAAATAAAAAGAAGGAAAACAAAATTCTTCCAGTAAAGCGCTGGCAAGCTAGTTCAACAAAAGACGTTTCTTTTTAACGTGAAAAAAAAATCATTATTATATATATAGCTTTATAATTTGTCGAGAGTATATCGCGACACCATGCAAGCGTGCGCTGCATAGACGAAGGTTTGTGACGGAGCGGCATTTCTACAAACATCTTTTTTGTTGTTTTATGAAAAGCTTTGCCAATATTGTTAACTAGGTAGACACCCTGAAAAAGGTTCCCAATATACAAAAACGGTTTTTGAAAACGCAATTCAGCGAAATCTGTTGGTGAACAGTTATTTTAGAAATTCGTTTAGCGAAAACCCCTCCGTATAGAAAAGTACACTCCTTTTGGCCGGAGTAACTACAGTAGAACCCCCACTAACTCGAACTCGGATAACTCCAACTTCCCGCTAACTCGAACTAACTTCGATTTCCCTTGGATTTGGCCCTATTTTTGAGTCATTTTTACTGACTTGGATAACTCAAACTCGGATACCTCGAATTCCCCGCTAACTCGAACTATTTTTCGTTTCCCTTGGCCCAAATTTACCCCGCTAACTCGAACTCTGTTGTTATGACTTCTCAAAATACAGTATCAAGAAAATAGGCTGCTTGTTATCTGATTGTAACTACGGACTGATCACGTATTTAACATTCATTTCACGATCTTAATATCAGTCACTACCGGATGCTGTGTCTTTTGTCTCGGCAGTGAAAATAGGAAAACGAACACGGTTACTTCTTTAATGTTGTTTTGTATTTAGTTGGACTGTAGTAATTCACTACAAACTTCGTTTATACTGCAAAAACATGTACCCAAATGTTAAAGTTACACTTAGTTCGAAGGCATAATCTTTAATTTGGAATTTCTTGTTACCATACGCAAATTGAGCGATGTTTATCACAGAAGTGAGATAATAAACTGTGTTCACGATACATATCGTCACTATTATTAATACTTAACAAAAAAGAAATAAATTTTTCACCAACCCCGATAACTCGAAACCCCTCCCCCCCCCTAGCTCGAACTGATTTTCGTTTCCCTTCAGAGTTCGAGTTAGCGGGGTTCTACTGTTAATTAACTTGTATTGCATAGTATTTGGAAAAACAATTTACGTAGCATGTATTTTCAAGTGGTGCTGATGAAGACTTCCTCGTTGAAATTATTAAAACGGCTCATTAGCCCATTACTGTTTTGTTTTGTCCTGTATTTCTAAGAACTCAGTCGAGCCGGTATATTATAAGGTGTAGAGAGAAAGAACGTAAGCCATGTACACGCGCAACGAGTGGATGTAAATAATCGAAAAGACGCTTTAATTTTACTTTTTTTTAAAGAATTCTAAAGATCATTTACCATTCGTATTCGTAACATGGCTACCTATGGCACAAACCAAGAGAACGTGCTAATATTCGCTTGCACGGGCTCAGGTTCACCGAAAAATAAAATGCTTTTAGTCTCTGGTTAAAACACCGACCCAATTTACTTTGACGATCACGTTTCTCAAAACACCGTGAAAAGTTCATCTACCAATGGCAGCTAGATTTTATAGATGAATTCAAGTTGTTTGTTACCTTGATGTGCAGTAGCAATGCAGTTCAGCCAAGCGCTCCAAACAACACAGCCCAGCAAGAGCAGTAACACGGGAAAACAACAGCCTGCCATACTTGGATCAGTGAAATAAACCGTTTTCGATCAGACTTCAAGACTTGGCTGGTCACCCGTTAACATCTTGACGTCTTTATTTATAGTTAATTGTCCTTCTAACCAATTTGTTTGGTGAGTTCCATTTGCTAATTTTGCCTGCCCACGCAGTAGGTGAACTTTCGCTCTCGGGCTTCATTCAGTGTTGCGCCCCTCTAAGCAGGTTGCTTATTTTCTATTTAGAAATCTATTTTATGATTAGCAACTTAAAAGCGAGTTTCGCTATTAATTAAATCAACGTAAAATGTATTATGATAAAATAAACCGTTTAGCAAATGGGAAGTTTGGAGAAGCACTCCTTTCAATGAGACAAATATTATTAGAAGTTAAGGAGACGAAATATTCCGAGTCGCCACAAAAAGAATCGAAAATAAACTGACTACAGAGCTTGAACATTCATATTATAGTTAACACAAGAAAAGACTACTCTTGTAATAGACAGCAGGTAGCAGGTTAATCATCTTATTGACAACGAATGACATGGCTATTTGAAACTCTTAAAATATCCATGAGTAAAACCTGTAAGTGACATAAAAATGTTTTCATATTTCAGCAAGCACACCGAATTTTTGAGTGGCAAATTGGCCAATAAATGTTCCCTGAAAAAAAAAAAAAAAAAACGGAAGACCTTTGAATGAAGGAATGGCGAGATACCGGATCTATTCTTACTGACTAAAACTAGTGGCATTATTTGCAAAACTGCAAATAATAAATTATCACTGGAGTGAATAATTAGACGCCAAAAAAGATGAAACTGAAAGTGGGACCAAAACAAAAAGGCTGGTAATTTGAACACGCCACATGTCAGAAAAATAATTATGGTGAATAATTTATCAAAAGAGACGAGAAACATGATTTATAAAAATACTATAATTATCGCGTCTATACCTATTCGAGCCTAAGTTTCATGTTTACGACACTAACATAAACATAAACATAAGCGCCGGAAAGCATAACAGAGCTATGTCCAGCAAAAACGTGATATAAATTGCACCTACCACTTTTAGCGATGGTTTCTTCCAATTTCAAGACAATAAAGAAAGCTTAACGCAAGCTCCTGGCCATAACCAAGAAAACACGATATTTCAGCCGGGACATTATCCCTTCAACAGACGACCTGTGGAACCGGCGAAGCCGGAACTTGATTTCGGGGCAAAAATTGATGCAGAGTGTGCGCGTTGGTGACTAAAGTTTATGTTCACCGCGTATCCCATATAATTCAAATTGAAGGCCCATGTAGAGCATTTATTGGCACACTTTACACTTTAATATTCATACAATGAAATAAAATGTTTATGGCAATAAATAAAAGAAAATTTGTTAAAATAAAGGTAAGGAAAAAGAATAAAATATATTTCTTACATTTATGTCGCAGCGTATAAAGGTTTGCGTTCTCTTTACAAGAGAGACTTAAAACATTCTCCTAAAAGTTAAGGATGAAATATATTATTTTCTCATTGTAAAATAAAATGTGGTTGTGAATAAACAACCGATAAACGTTCTTGATAATTGCCCCCGCAGGGTTTTGGCCCAGAGGCCAAAACCCGAGGAGGCACCCTAGCATTCCC
Organism: Cladopsammia gracilis; assembly: GCA_022457155.1. NCBI lineage: Eukaryota > Metazoa > Cnidaria > Anthozoa > Scleractinia > Dendrophylliidae > Cladopsammia > Cladopsammia gracilis. Next base: position 1,407,963 of record JAJGOT010000030.1, on the reverse strand, counting down.
CGGGTGTATACATACAAGGACAAAGAATATTTGTTGAAAAAGTAAGAAATGTGTTTGTAGTGGGCGAAGCATTCTCGATTTGACAAAACTAGGCACGCACGGTTGTCTCGGGTAATATTTTAGCAAGCGCGCACGGTGGTCTCGGGTACTTGCAACCACGAGGTCGCGTTTCGTCACCTTCGAGCTACGCCATCTTCTAGCAGCATCTTGCGGGTGTGCGGAAAACTCAGACCCGTAAAACTCAGACCTCAGACTCGGCGGAAAACTCAGACCCAGCGGAAAACTCAGACCCCACGAGATTACAAGAAGTTTTCTTCCCAGAAACCTTGAAATAATTTAAAAAACTGATTGTTGGACACAAGTGCTAAAATAATATCAGCCTCGGAATTTATCTAAATTAACGTGTTTTGTTGCGATTCCTGAAGGTGTTTGCTCAAGCGTAAAATATGCAACTCTGACCGCTTCTACACTCGCAAACACGGGAAATCCGTTCTGTCTAGCACTATGGATAACTATGAATGAATACAACTGACTAAATTTGACTAAAATTTTCGCGACTCTTTTTTTAAATTTTTTTCAGTGAAAAGTAACCGAAGTGCCGGCTACTATTTTAAACCATGTTTATAGTTTTTCCCTGTTTGATCGACAACAATGAACCGGGCAAGATAAATATCTCACTGTTATCTTGTTATTTCAGTTGCCAATTAACAGGAAGTGCATTCTGTCGACGACTAAATTACAGTTCAATTGTTCTGGCAGCATATTGAATCAAAGTAAATCTGCACTGGTGGGGTGATTGCGTGACAAAACATTTTACGCGAAGTTTATTTCTTTTGTAATTTCGTGGGGTCTGAGTTTTCCGCTGGGTCTGAGTTTTCCGCCGGGTCTGAGTTTTCCGCACACCCGCATCTTGCAGCATTTGAAGGTCTTGCATTTACGAGTTCGCGTTTCATCCAACAGTACTGAATAAATTTGGTTTGTCAGACACAAATCAGCAACGGGGTCGACAGACTCGATCCAACAGATCGCAAATATCTCAGAACAGAATGATGAATCTTAATTCAAACGTTTGTAACACTGAAAACTCAGAGTTGCATCGATATTGTCAGATCATTATATTGTCTACAAATACATTGTTGCAAGTTTGGTTATTGTTGCAATGGTTTCTGGTGACCTGTTTTTTTTTGTCAAAAATTACATGAATTTAATAACATACAATATGTTGCTGATACACACAATAGAAGTACAATACTATATGATTGTAACAGATTTCATTGTCAAATTTACAGATAAATATGTCGACTACTTACATGGATGTCTCAATAAAATGCTTGAAACGTTAATTTTTCAACAGTCGTATGCACAGTATTTATATTCAATACACATCCCATAAACAGGTTATCAAAAGCGGGGGCAGCTATAGTGAACACTATTTCTAGTTATAAAAAAGAAAAGAATATAAACAGAAAATCTTTGAAAGAGTACTAACTTAATCTTAGCATTTCTTTGACCAAAAAACAGGAAGCAGAGCTGAATCAGTCGAATTGGTACTAAGGCGATAAGTAAATAAATGGTTTGTTTTAACTTTCGCCTATTGCTTACATTACTACTGGAATAGCAGTAGTTATGTTAAAAACTAAAATCATAAAAAATTCCAACAACTTTCTATACCTAACTAGTCATCCTTATTGCGTTGTAAAATCCCAGTTATGCGAACAGAGTGCATAGTTACGGTGCATATAATGTAATTTGCAATAATCTATCTAGATTGTATAATATGGTTCTAAAAGCTATTGAAGTTGTTTGATGTCTTTATCATGTCTGTTGACTATCCATCTGTGATGTTAAATCTCGAACTTTTTGGGCCCAGTATTCGCTGCTTTGCTGAAGCTGAATTGAAAGCTAAAAAAAGAAAACTATGTAATCAGAGCCAATGTCATACAGTATATATTATTCAAGGAGCATCATTTGGATTATCTGACCAGGGCTAGATTAAGAGTGGGGTGGGAAGTGGGGTGGAGAGGGAGGGGGGAGGGAGGGGGGAGGGAGGGGGGGAGGGAGGGAGAGAGGGAGGGAGGGAGGAGGGGAGGGAGGGAGGGGGGGAGGGGGGGAGGGGGGGAGGGAGGGAGGGGGGGGAGGGTGAGTTGACCCCACAAAAAATGGACGGGGAGAGGAAGCTGCTGCTCAACATCTGTAGATATCTTGTAAATAAGGGTGCAAATAACATAAAACTTTATGCACAAAGTATAAAGTGTTCTCACTCACGTAACTGGCAGCCATATTGGAGTGCTCAAACAATAGGAAATGTTTGAATAAGAATAGAGCTAAAGTCCCATAGCATTCGTTTAGGACACCAATATGGCCGCCATTTCATTGTTTTAAGACACCAATATGACCGCTGTGACTTCACATGTAAAGGCTTTATATATGTATAGCACAAAGTGTCCACTACAACTAACTCAATAAACTGTAAAAAGGTCAGCGTTTGTTTTACAAAGGCAAATCGTAAAAAAAATATATATATTTATTTATTTATTTAAAGCCTCACCCAGAAAAGGTGATTCTGGCACTCTTTAGGATTTATTTCCAGATTTCCAACAACCACTCCAGGTTTGGTAATTGTTCTTGAACCCGTAAAGTTAGAATGCCGGAGGGCTCGACACAACCTCTAAAAAAGCCAATTGTAACCTGTATTATACATTACCGCTGACCACATAATGCTACAGAGCAGTCTTCACTTGAGTGTCGTAAAATCAAAACCAAAGAAATCACTCTGGCCAATCACAACAACAGAGGCAGACAATCAAATGAACCAATCAGAACTCCAAGCAAATACATGTCGCCGGCGCCAAGCGCGGGAAAACGCGTGCGAGCAATTCACGATTGGTTTTGGTTTTACTTGTGATTGGTTGAGAAAGTGGCGCGAGATTTTTTTAGCCAATCACAAAGCGTAGCAATGCAAATTAAACCAAAGCAATCACGAAATTACTTTCGACACTCAATTGAAAAGTCTATTAACCCTTACCTGAAGAACCCTATTTTGGGTGTTCTGGGCTGTTACTGGTTTAAATGCAAACGAGATCAGTTATAACGAGCACTATACAACACCTCATACCTCACCGACTCGTTGTATCCAGTATGATTTGTCCAGAACCTGGGGGTCTTTCACACCGGCCTTATCCTTGCATTTCTTTCCTCATTATGGACCTCACCTACATGAAAAAAAAAAAAAAAAAATAATAATAATAATAATAATAATAATAATAATAATTAAAAAAAAGAACAAGATGTATATTAACAATTAAAATAACTATTTACAATACTTATTTATAATAATAATAATAATAATAATAATAATAATAATTAACAGCGATTTTGTCGCGGTCATGCTACCGCGGTCATTCTACCGTGGCTTACTTACCGCTTTCACGGCGGTCAAAATTTTCAAGCAACATACAGAAAAGTTGAATTTTCGACGTTAAACTAAAAATTCAACGTCGTGTCTGAAAATGTTAGCTTTAACCTCGCGTGTTTTTGCAAAAGTGAGCAACTGTTAGGCATTAGTTTTATCGGCTTTTAATTTGTTTGTCACTGCATATATTCTTTTCCTTCAAATTTCAGGTCCGCTGTAACTTACTTATCACGGAGTTCCTCATTCCATAGCGTTTACACTCAATTTAGACACGACCTAAGACCAAGTTGAACATGTTTACACGAACGAACTCGAAACCGCATTAAAACAATACGGTTTCAAAGAGTTACACGAAAACTAACTAAGATTCAAAGTAATGGTGACCTTAAACTACATTTAAAAGAAAAAGAAACGTTGCTTTTAAATCAAATTAAGCAATCGGTGTTCACAGTATAGACATAATCGTATCATTTTCAAATCGCTTGACTTTTGAAAGCGTTTTTACGTTTTTCTTATCGGCTTTTCCTGCGTGCAGGTTTTTCTTTTTAAATCATTTGTAGTGATGATGAACAAGGAAAATGAAAAATAAGTTACCTTATCCTTTTGCGCAGACTTTTGTCTGAAAAGGAAATGAAAGCCACGTTGAGTAGAAGTAAAGTGGGATTAGAAATCATTCAATAATAAATTGATAAATATTAACTTACAGTCCTTTGTCCAGCGACGAATAAGCAGAGTCATTCAACCCATAAGCATCCTTATCATATGACCCGTACGGCCCTGCGAACCTTTTCTTTGCAAAACCATTGATGAAAGTCCCGTATGAGGGCCGTACTCATTTGCGCGAGCGGGGCCGGAAAAAGCCGTACGGCCCTACTACAAAGGCGGACGTCCGCGCGCATTATAATTTCAAGTAATTTTGTCTCCAAATTGGTCATATGATAAAATGCTTATTGACTAAGTTAGGTCGGGCCGGATGGGAAAATATTTGGCCTAGGTCATGGCGCACGGACCTCGCTGCGCTCGGTCCGTACGCCATGACCTCGAACCAAATATTTTCCCATCCGGCCCTCCCACTTAGTCAATAAGTACATAATCTGAAAATAAAATAAAAAATATTCCATTTGTGCAAAAATGAAGGACCCAGTTTGTTCGCAAAATTATCAGTTCATAGTTTCGCCGCGACCAGCCAGAAGCCTCAAATTTTTACAGTGAGCCAAGAGTCCAAAATCGCAATGATGGTCGCACGATCGCAGAGATTTTGGCCAGTGATCGAGATTTTCCGCGATCGTTGCCGATGATATGGAAACATGGAACATACACTTATAACAAAAGAGTAAGTGGTTGGTACCAGCCTTCATTGCTACATAAGCATAATACTGTGCACGTGAAAAGCACGTGCTAGACAAATCATGTGACTAGATAGTTACTATGTTGTCTATGTCTCGGTGAGGTACTTCAGCGAACTTACTGAGACTCCACTTGAGCTATTTTTTTTATTGGTTTACTACTGACAATACATGCTCATTTAGAGTAATTACATTAATTACAGTGAATGAGTCTTAAGTTTAATTACTTACATTTTCACGAGACTTTTTTTTAATTAATTAATTAATTTAAATTTACATCAATGTAAGTAATACAGAAGCAAAGACAATTGCAACATTTTACAACAAAGGAATAAATATAACTACTTACAGTAAAAAGCAAAGAAAGTGCGACGGAAAACTATATGTTAAAGGATAATTTCCCAAGTTCGGTAGAAATTGGGAAAGCGATTTCTGTTTAGTTGCGATCCCTTTTAAAAATTTGTAAAATTTGTAGTTTTTCTTGCATTTGCAGAAGGAAGTTACGGAAGGATAGTATTTCTCCACGTAAGCTAGTGCAAAAAATGCAGTATTTTGCGATTAAGACAGAGTAATTTAAGACCTGACGATGCTTTGTTCTCTTAAACCAGCCATAAAGTATGTGACTTGCGTTTAACACAATGCTTTCATGTGTTTTATCATGCCACCAATTTTGAAACAAAATCCAAAACTCGGCAGATAAACTACAGTGTATTAACATGTGGTCGAGGGTTTGTCTTTCTAAGTTGCACAAGTTGCAGAGATCATTGTTAACAAGACCATCACGGTAAAGAGTAGTTTTGGTAGGAAGTATGTTGTGTATCACTTTGTTTTGGAACATTATTATTTTTACTTCTTCTGTGACAGTATAGGGCAATAGATAAACTTTTTGAATGTTTTTCTCGTTGAATCCATGTCGACGTATTTTACTTTCGGATGTTGGAGGTACGAAGGCATTTTTTAGCAGGGTAGAGTAAATTGAGCTGGTTGATAAGTTGTTATCTGGGGAATTTTGATCACTGTATTCGCCGTGACTTTTAAGCCTTGCTTTCCACGTTAATGGAATGGCGTTAAGAAGTCCGTAATATTGAGTGAATGGTACATTGAGCTGGAATTTTAAAGAGAATTCATGAAAATTTAAAAACTCGTTTTCGTGGTTTAATAGGTCGCGCAGGAAGACGATCCCGGAGTTAAACCACTGTTGTTCCAGAGAATCTCATTTTTAAAATTCAGATTTGTGTCACAGGTTGAGACTTTGAAGTTGCACCAATAGTCTAGAATGGTTCGATAGAATGAGGGTAGGTTTTTAAGATCGAGATTTTTGGTCCTATAGTTGCATTTTGTTAAGAGAGCGAGATTACCATTTTGGCGCAAAATAAGCTAAAATATGATCAGGAATAATTTTCCAAGAGGTGAGCGATTCTTCTTGTATTCTGTTGACCCATGCAATCTTCAGTGCTTTTTCCATTATCCTGAACTCACACATTTTTAGACCACCGTGTTTTTTTTTCTCCTTTTATTGTACTTCTTTTCACTTTTGCTGGCTTGCCCTCTCATATGAAGTTAAAGTGAGTTTGTTGATTTCTTGGACGTAATGGTCGGGGACATTTAACAACCGACGCGGAGTAAATAAGCTTAAGAGAGACCGAGTGTTTTTACTATGTTAATTTTTCCGTATAGCGTAAGATTTCTTTTTTGTCAGGTGTTGAGCATTCTTTCTAAGGATTGTATTTTCTCGTTAAAATTCCGTGTGTCAGCACTTATTTGGTTGTACTTGAGCTATACTGGACACGTGAAAGGCACGTGCTAGACAAGTCATGTGACTAGCTACTTACGTTTCTATGAAAAAGAATTCGATAATTAATAGGCGAAAGAGTTCAAAAAAGAAGTGGCGACCTCAAGATTGAGGTTGTTCGGCATTTCCCGCGAACTGCGAACGACAAGAAGTCACGTGACCAGTGCCTTGCCGTCAGATTTGCGGTTTGACGTTCAAGTTTGTACGGCTAGACCACGTCCTAGAGGTAAGTGATTTACCGCAAGGTTTTTTGTACCCTAAAACATCACAATCCCACGTTTGAGAGGAACTTTTTCACTCAAATTTCACTCATAAAACAATAAGGTCGGTCGCGAAAAATTATCCCAAACTCTCATAGCATCTCATAAAAAATTCCAAAAAACAAGGTATAGGTAAGATGACGAGTGCCGTTGCTAAAGATAAAACGCGAAAACTAAGCTCTGAGAGTAAAATTTCTTTCCATTGAAGCAGTCATTGCATTTGGAAATTTCTGGTCACAAACAGAAGGTTTGTACATAGTTTAAAATGGGCAAGAACACTATTGTTTGGTATGAAACTTTTGCGGGACTTCTATTTCCGAATTGGCGAGATTTTTTATGTTGCGGGATCGCATTTTTTCGACTTTAAAGAGACTGAATTTTTCTGAGGGGCCTTACTACATTTTTGATTAAAACAACTACATTAGGAATCAGCTTAAAGTACCGTGAAGTTCCGAAAGTAATGTCACCCCGAAAGAAGCGATAAAATCAGTTTGACGGCTGTTAGTAATTCCCGAAAGTAGCAACTCCCCAACAAGTAACGACCCCCGATAGTAACAATACCCCGATAGTAACGATCCCCCGATAGTAACGACCCCCCGATAGTAACGATCCCCCGATAGTAACGACCCCCCGATAGTAACGATCCCCCGATAGTAACGACCCCCCGATAGTAACGATCCCCCGATAGTAACGACCCCCCGATAGTAACGATCCCCCGATAGTAACGATCCCCCGATAGTAACGATCCCCCGATAGTAACGATCCCCCGATAGTAACGATCCCCCGATAGTAACGATCCCCCGATAGTAACGATCCCAAGGGTAATTTGAATTTCTGTAACAGGGATGTAGATAATAGCCGGGAACTGGAGAAATTACCCGGCTGTGAACTTTATTTTTCCTGCTATAAAAGCCAAGTGCAGCTATTTAGAACCACATTTTTCTCGTTTTCAACTCATTGTCAACTGGCTGTCAGTTCTGTATTTCCAGCTGTTAAAAACTGAATCTACATCCCTGTGTAAGAGACAAAAGCAGAAACCTGCGGAAATATCACAAGAGCGCTGCCAACAATTCATTCATGCCGACTCACAATACAATCTAAGAAACGAGGGTCGGAACTTTATGGTAATTCAATATTCCAATTTTTTAGTCTACACAATGATGCTTAGCGTCAATTCTTATGAGAATTGCTCTCTGATACTTGGAAATTTCAAGCGGCAGTAACTCTTTGCAGATTAACTCAAAGATAAGAATCGGCAAAAATTGCACGCCAAACGGTACATAGAAAACCCTCCCAAGTACTTTGAGATGACAACGAGAGTTGATGATAGTAAAACACGTTTAGATCGTGTGAGGGTCGAGACGCACATGGGGGTCAAATGAGAGCGAGCTTGATTTCAAAACAGGTTTGTTTAGCCTCGTCTAATTAAAGCTTTCTTTGCCATTCTTATTTTGTAGAATTAACTGAGGAGAGCAAATTGCCTACAAGAACTTATAAGAAGAACGACTCACTGCCGTTGTACATCAAGGACTTTGAGCTGTTACCGGCCAAGTTTAATGAATACTACGAAGAAGTATTGTGCGCTACTGACTAACAAAAACCTAACTAAACCGGAAGACATTCTTCCTCTCTAACATTTTAGGGAATATTGGGTGAAAACACAGACCTGAACTTCCTTTTCCATTTTAAAATTTCAGTTTTGGCGTTGGTCCCAGCTGTACTCGAACTCCACATTTCGATATACATATCGTACTTTATATTCTGTAAATAAATACCGTTACGACGCGAAACGCAAAAATGTGACGTCCAATTAGAATTTGAGAAAAGCTTGCAGGAAGCCAATCAAGGCCACAAGTGAACGTGTATTGGTTTTATTGAAGATATCCACGAGCTCTGATTGGATAATTGATGTCCACGAAAGTGTGTGAATTAATTAAAAGTGGTCACATCTTGGCGCTTCGTGGTGTCATAAGCAGTGAGCTTGAATGAGAAAAAAAAATACGCTGTAAAATTCTTGATGATAGACAGATCCAGTTCTGAGGGTTTTCGTAAAAATAAATAAATAAATAAAAGACAAGGAAATGGCGTAAGAATAAAAACGTGAATGGGAGCTCCATTTAGCAGTCGATGATCTCACGACAGACTGTACCTAAAAAAGTCCTTTTTTGGCGAGTTTGTTTGATGTACTTAGATCAAACGACATGGAGAGAGTTTGATTTCGAAAATTAATATTTCACAATTGCCAACGTGCTCGTCTGCCCAATAATTTTAAGAGAAACAATTCGCGGTTAATGTTCAAGATGATGAGGTGAAATAAAAGCATGTTTTCAAACAGACTTTTTTGTCTGTCGCGTAATGCTTGTTGAATTTTGAAATACGACATGAAGCGTGCCTGGGTCGAATGCGCTTGACAAAATTGTGGGTGCCTTGTGTATCATTGACTCCATCCTCGGAGCTGATATTCGGAACAACAGGCACAAAAAAAAAAAAAAAAAAAAACAGGCGAAAACTGCGCGAACTAAATCTTATTATCAGAATGAAGTGCTGGAATAGACCAATATCACGCGAGCATGGCACAAAAATATATTTAGTTTATTGGGGAAAAGAGCCCAGCATCAAATTCAGCATATCGATATTAGTAAAATTACAAAGTTTTGTAAAGATTGCTAGAAAACTGACGAAGATATGAAATTCTGAAACTGAGCATTTTTGCAAAGAAATGTATGGTGGACGGGCATACATTGCCCGTCCAGCCTCGTTTTCGTGTTTTCCCCGTACATTTCTTTGTAAAAATTAGGCCAGAGTACTAAGTTTCAAAAGTTCATATCTCCGTCAGGGTACGAGCAATCTTTACGAAACTTTACAGTTTTACTAACATTGATGTGCTGAATTTGATACTGGACTCTTTCCCCCATTAAATTAAATATATTTTCACGCTATGCTGGCGTGATATTGGTCTATACACTCTACAGCTGACGGTTTTCTCTAGCAACACAATCATAAGTTAAACACAAGAGACCATACATAGCGCTGTTTCATAAAAGGGATACAGTTTTCATAAATAGTATACACCATTTTGATGGACAGGTCTTCATAAAGGTGCATTTCATTTACGAAGTGACCGGTCTGGCCAGCCAGTTCTGACAAATGGTAAGCGTCCGAAGACTTCAATATATATAACACAATCAGCCTAGTACCCAGGCGTTCCCTTTCCATTTACTCCATTTTTGGCGCCAATTCATGACGTCAAAGACACGCAACTTGTTTCCAGGACTTTCGCGCTCCTCCGTGAGAGAAGGAGAAAGCCTAGGGATTAGGCCGTATCACAACGACGTAACGTTTGGTGCTGACAGATAAAAGTTTATTTGAACTTATTACAAGATAATTTATGCTTTCATATAATAATCACGTAGCTAATACACAAAGAAATGTAAAATCGTACATTTCCTTATGCTACTCAAAATAATGCTGCCAGCTTTTTTTGGGAGGGTTTTATTCTATTGTTATTTAAAGTATGAAATAGAAAAGATCGCTGTTTTATATGAGAATGAGAATGTTATCTACCTAATCACTTGTGCCAAATGTAAAGATCAGTACATTGGAGAGACAAAAAACAGCATACACATGAGAGCAAACCAACACAGATCAGACATCACCATCGGGAATAAGAACATCCCTACAGTAAGACATTTCAAAAAATGTGGACGCCAGCACATGAAATTATCAGTCATCGAAAAAGTACGAAACAAGAATCTAGACACAAGAAGAACGAGAGAAAGTTACTGGATTAACAGACTGAAACCAGTAATCAATAACTTGATCTAGTTTCTGGTTTCATTTCATTTCATTTTATTTCATTTACACCTTCATTTCATTGAATTTATTTGCTGTCTACACAAGCTTATTATTTTTGACTGAACTCACTCATTATCCTTTCCTTCTCTCGGAGCCATACTGCATTTAGGTGCCGCATTATGATACACTTATACTTTTTATATAAGGTATACATTTCATAGTTACTATGATTGGTAATCTATGTATATTTTACACTATTATATTTTTCTCCTACTACGCCACATTAAGACGCGCGCGTTTCAGTGCACGCTATTTAACCCACATTAGTGCGCGCACTTTCTAGCGCGCGCATAACTTTGTTAGTTTATCTACCAATCATAGACGCCATAAGGTCACGTTATACTTTTGAATAGCCAACGGTTTACGCAAGCCTTAACACACTTGTAACTCCCCTGAAGAAGGCCGTGATGGCCGAAACGTAGGGTTAATAAAGTAAAATCAAGTCAAGACATGGAGTTGGAAGCTTGATAATTACAACGCATTCTATATATATATATAGAATACGTATACGTATACGTTGGTTAAGGATTTGCATTGTTTGCGAGACCCCTCACAAGTTCTACGGTTATATATATATATATATATATATATATATATATATATATATATATATATAACACAGGTTTTAAAATACACCAGATTGTAATCAATTCACGTTGTTTAAGATAAATCTAATTTCTACTTTTTAATTTCCACTAAATCGACTCTAAAAAACAATACGTTTGCAAAGGTTAAGTTTCTTTACAAAATAAATAAGGAACACAAAAAACGTCTATTTATAATTTCTAACAAAACTAGATTAACTCTAATGTTGTAGTAAATATAAAGAAAGGATCAAAGCTAAAGACTTGTTTCCATAAAGCAGTTTTAAAGCGAGTGTCGAAAGTAATTTTGCAATTGTAGTTTCGCGATTGCAATCAGAACTAAAACCACACGCACGCGTTTTCTACATGAATTTGCTTCGAGTTTTGATTGGTTCATTGGACTGTCTGCGTCTATTGTGATTGGTTCATTGGATTGTCTGCGTCTTTTGTGATTGCTTCATTGGATTGTCTGCGTCTTTGTGATTGGTTCATTGGATTGTCTGCGTCTTTTGTGATTGGCCAAGGTGATGACTTTGGTTTCAAGGTTTCAGAACACTCCAGGAGCACTCAATTGAAAATTGCTGTATGATCGCCGATGAATGCATGTTTTCTAAATTTCCTTTATAGCGGTGCTGTCTTTGAGCACCGTTATGATCGCCAAATTAGGTAAAGCCTTCACGAGCTAAGTGGCCACAACTCCGGGAGCTGAACCGGGTTTTTTCATGAAGCCGACTAAAAGTATCCCCCACCCCCCCCCCCCCCCCCAACTGTCATCAGTCTTACATATTTACGTCATTACGCGAGCTATTTCTCAATATAATCACGAATACTAATGTAAATTTTCATCATTGTACCTGTCAGTGAAGAAGGCTGGTTTGGCCAGCACTGCTGTTGTTGAGCCCGCAACTTCACAAAAAGCGGCTACACTTGAAAATTAGTGAGAAAAAACACGGCGCTTTAGACGTAAGTCATTCTAAAAGTCATTTCGCCTTTTACACTCGCCGTTAATTGGCGTTCCTTTTTGTTATTTTACCTTAACACAAAATGTTTAAAAGTCAATTTATGAAAAAGCAGTTATGAACCTAACTTAAAAATAAAACAAAAATCTGGCCAAAAGGGAACGAAACCATTTTGTATTTTTAGGTATTTACTGGTTTGATTTTCATTTCAGCTCGTTTAGCGGAGTAGTAATGACCCTTCCATCTGTTCCAGTTCACACCGTCAGCATGTGAAGAGTGTTGGCCGTGATAATAGAAGCCGTTCAGATTGGACCCGTGACAGTCTCTGTACCACCAGGCTCCCTTGCATCCTGTGGCGCAGTTTCCACTCCATATGTCGTTGTCCTGATCTTTGGTGGAGAACGCCATGCCATGGTGCCATGAAAGCGAGTCACCAGCAGTTCCTACAAATCAAGTGTAAAAAGCTCGATATTTCTTCAATTCATCCCCGGATTAATAATATGTAACTTTAATTTTCATTTTTATTCCGCACGACACAGTTATCTCGAGGTCAAAATGTATCTTTTATATTACTGTGTATTGCAATAGTACAGAAAAAAACAATCGACGTAAGAAGCGTCTTTTGGTTCTGTTTTAATTTTAGGCGAGTTATTTTAATTTGTCGGGCTATCACTGTTCTTTTCTGCATTACTTGGATTGGGTCATAATTGTCAAACCTCTGATTTAAACTTTTTCTTTCTTGTATGATTTGCGGCGTTCTCTTACTCATGCTTACTGAACCAACAAAATGCAGAAACTCGCTTAACGGCTAATCCCTCCTGAAAAAAAAAAACAGTGCTAGTGATGACTAAATTTTCTTAACAAAAAAATTATTTCGTTTTGCAACCTTAAACCCTTAAATAAAATGCTTACCAGAATATGTTCCGAGACTCAGTTTGTACTTGTTTGCCTCATCAGCAACAACAAACAAGTCGTACTCAGCGTAAGCTGTGTTTCCGGACGTGTCTTCAAGTTCCACTCGAAGCTTGCTTCGTCCTTTTGTCAGGCGGTGAATCTTATCTAGGCCAAGCCAATATTCACCATTCAGATTCCCGAAGCCTCGTTTGTAGTCGTCCCAGCCACGGTAGAAATCAACCGAGCCGTCCAGTCTCTTTTGGAACACTGTCCACCCCCCACCGGCTGTTGTTTGGTCACAATACACATCAAAGGCACCGCCATTGTCGGGGTCGATCGGGTAAACACCGCTGATTAAATGACCAGCTTTGTAGAGCTCAGCACAGTTCTTGTAAACTGGAGAAGAACGGAACGTTAAAATTATTTTTAACTAGTGAATACGCGAAGCCGCATAATGAGCGAGTTATAACAGTGGGAGCAAATAGCACTCGATCGCTCGCTCGATTTGACCTTAATCTCCAAAAGGACCATAAAACCTGTTAAAATTATTTTTAACTAGTGAATATTTTTAGTAAATAGTAATTTTTTTTAACTGGTGAATACGCGAAGCCGCATAATGAGCGAGTTATAACAGTGGGAGCAAATAGCACTCGATCGCTCGATCGATTTGACCTTAATCTCCAAAAGGACCATAAAACCTGTAGTTTTTTATCAAACCCCATATATATATATATATATATATATATATATATATATATATATATATATATATATATATATATATATATCCCTTTGTTAAGCATAACCATATCTCCGTATTAAAACTGATATAAAAAAAAAACAAGCTGAAAACCCAGCGAAACGTATCACTTATTACATGTAGGTATCGACTAATGAGTTATCCTTTTTTAAAAGGGCAACTCGTTTCTTAAATGACTATATCATGTTATGAATAACTTTTCTCACGAAATAGCATTTTTAATTAATTTCATTTTTATTTTTATTTTTTTTATCTCGGGCGGTTTCCGACTACAAGCATGAATGATACTTCATCTGCCGACGGGTTTAGTTTTGTTGCATTGAATGCAATGCAATTTAGTTAATTGGGGAGGCCGAAACACGTATATTGTAGTTTCTTTACGGTCTTCCCGCACTTTTTCTTTGTACGTTATTTAAATTACTCTGTTGTATTCTTCTTTGTTATTACTTGTGTGGCAAAAATAAAAAATAAAATAAATAAATAAATAAATAAATGCGTTGTTGGCGCACGCTGAAAATAACCTTTGAGTAAGGGTGTCGCAAATTTAATTAAGTAATGTTTCACATAAGAACGATAGCAAACTTCATTGTTCTGCGGCATTGGCTCTTTCCCACATAGAATATCTTTGATTTCAAGAATAGAGGAGGAGCTGATGGTTAATAATTATATTTCATTATACACCTTATTCATAAATGGCGGCCGATTTATTATTCTTTTGTATTTATTTTAATTAGCCTTACTAGCCTCATTTTAGAGTATAAGTTCTTTTGAATTTTGCACATGCTAACGAGGCTAGTGAGGCTAATTAAAATAAATACAAAAGAATAATAAATCGACGCCATTCATGAATAAGGTGTATAAAATAAAGAAAATCCATTTGCGTCAAATAAATTTTAGGAAATGTTCGTGCTTAACCAATCAGAATAGGAGAAGACAATAGCTAATAATTTTGCTTCTTTGATGAAGTAATGCAATATCTTTTAAAAATTGTATGTTGTGCGATTGGGTCTCAAATTACTTGAAACCTTAAAAAAATTAGACAAAATGCGCCATGAACCGTAACCTTTTAGCGGTTTTTGAGTCTAGGCCAATGAGATCACCAGTTGTAACAATGAAAAAACTTGACATTCCATCGTGCTTGACATTCCATTGCCGTTCAGCGCTATCCTTCTTATGCGGATCATTACTTAATGTGTTTAAAAAAATTAAAAGGTTCTTTTAGGACGGATTGGCCTCTTACCGCATATAACCCCATTTGTGTTCTTTTACTCGATACCATCCCACACCAAAGGCGAAAGCTTCTTTTTGATTTTTTAGAATCTTGATTATGTAACTTTATTTTTTTATTCCCAGTAGATATTGTTATTGTTTATACTTAGCCTGGGAAAATTATTTCACCAGCTTGAATTTAAATTATCTTTGTGAAACCGCTTCAGATGGTATGTATGTATATATATATATATATATATATATATATATATATATATATATATATATATATATATATATATATATATATATATATAGGTCTCCCGATATTAAAACGTGTATGTTCTCATGCATCCATATATAACCACTAAACGAATAGTACTATATATAGACTTGTATATGCCGGGAGGGTGAAAAAACCTGATACCTGCACACAAGCGCCCATCTCCAATGAAACCCTTGTAACAGCTGCAATTGAAGGAGCCAGGAATGTTTGTACAGGTTGCATTCTCATGGCAGTCATGGGTTCCATTGCTGCATTCATCGATATCTGGATAACAAAACAGTAGTACAAAAAAGAAACAAACAGAAAGGTACAGAAAAGAAACAAACCCTGATTAAAGATAGCCGAAGAAGTATATAAATCAGTGTGTCGGCCGTTGTTGTTATTTTTTCGAAAAGACCAATAAATAACCCACTTTGAAGCTCATCTCTAATGAATCCCTGGTTACAGCCTTAATACCTGAACAGAGACTACCATTCCAAGTGTATCCCTTCTCGCAGCTGCAATTGAAGGAGCCAGGAATGTTTGCGCAGCTTGTATTCTTATAGCAGTCGTGGGTGCCGTCTTTGCATTCGTTGACGTCTAAATTACATGATAAAAAGAAATAAATAAAATGAGCTTAGACAAACGCATCCAAACCCTAATTAAAGATAACTGAAGCAGAAAACAGGTCTGCGGCGTGTCCCCTTGCTGTCTCTTGTTTTCCAAAACATGCTTCAGTAACCCAATTTTAAGCTCATCTGATCTCCAATGAAGTCCATGTTGCAGCCTTAAGAAATAAAACAGAACTTATACCTGAACAGAGACTACCATTCCCAGTGTATCCCTTCTTGCAGCTGCAATTGAAGGAGCCAAGAATGTTTGTACAGCTTGCATTCTCATCGCAATCGTGAGTGCCGACTTTGCATTCGTTGACATCTAAACGATAGGAGGATCAATCAACAAAATGGTGTTAGACACAGACATGCAATCCTAATCTGAGACAGATAACTGAAAAAGATAATCAGTGTGCTCCTTACTGTCTTTAGTTTTCTAAAAGATCAATAGTTAATCCGCTTAAAAGATATCGATGTTTTAAACATTCACTTTCAGGTTACAATCCGGACGATTTTTACACTTCCAGGCTGGAATGGGTGTAGATTTCTGCAATGTTGACTTGAGGGGTACATTTTACGGGTTCGGTCTGAG
This sequence comes from Cladopsammia gracilis, assembly GCA_022457155.1. NCBI lineage: Eukaryota > Metazoa > Cnidaria > Anthozoa > Scleractinia > Dendrophylliidae > Cladopsammia > Cladopsammia gracilis. The sequence goes on along the minus strand of JAJGOT010000030.1, from coordinate 1,391,421 downwards.
AATGGGTAGGGAAAATCACATAATTTGGTGTAATAGTGGGTATAGTTTTCAACACGCGGGTCGTACACTCCCCCCCCCCCCCCCCCAAATAGTTGACGAAGAATACTCCTAGGCTTCGGGCCTTATATCCGTGTAACAACAAGGGAAGGTGGTACCCTCCCCCGGGTACCCTCCCAAAGGTTCGGCCAGTTCCCCTATCGTAACCGGCACCGTACAATGATTATTTGTTAGCTATATAAACAGCTGGGAGAAAAAGAGACTGAAAAACGAAGTTATTATTAGTTACAGATTGCATTTAAACACGTAGAGTTTTTAATAGCTTACACTAATTAATGAGTTGTCCTTTTTGAAAAGCTACATCATGTTATGAACAACTTGTTTGACAAAAAACCATTAACAACAAACAACAACAACAACAAACAAAAATTTATTAGACATATAAACTTAAATACAGTTGCCCTGCAAATTAGCAAAAACGCTATTCGAGGCAGGGAAAAGTAATGTAATTGAAAATAATAAAGGTAAGACAATATAACAATACAGAAGCTGATCTGTGGAGTTACAGATTATTTTAAAGCTTTCGATAAAATCATGATATTGGTGGCATGCGCAGACGCGGGAAATAAATAAAATATGCAAATTATAACATTTTCATTTGCTCAATATCACAAAGTATTTGGGGAACATCAATCAATCAATCAATCAATCAATTAACTTTAACTTTCAATTAACTTTATTTAAACATGGTAAAACGGCTCAGTGAAACTGATTTTCAGACATGCCGTGCACATAATCTAATCTAAATGATAACAAAAATATATAATATATATATATATATAGTGGCAAAACTGTTACACTATACTGGTTTAAATAATACTAATAAGATTAATAATAATAAAAAACACTATCTTACATCATAATATCCTCTATAAACACATAAAAATTACAATCATAGATCATTAAATTACAATATAATCATTTGTTTTCTGAAGAATCTCCAGAAGAATTTGTTTGATTTTCGATTTGAATTGAGATTTCCTCAACGATTTAAGAGATTTAGGTAGTCCGTTCCATATCATAGCACCAGTTCTCGCAAATGATTTTTTTCATTTTTTCCGTTCGGGAGTACTCAACATAATAATTTTGGTTTGATGCAGACCTGGTTCTATAGTTATGTACATCGGTGGTTAGTCTGAACATACTTCTCAGATTACTTGGAATAGTTTGGTGATAAACGTCATGCATCAACAGCGAAAGACGTTCAAAATTTAAAAAGGTTAATGGTAGAGTCCTCGTTTGCTGGAAGAACGGAAAGGCATCGCCCGTAGGTTTAGCGAAAAATGTCAATCGAAGAGCTCTTTTCTGAGGAATCAATAATTTATTTGTATGAACTTTAGCACCTTGGCCCCAAGCACATATACCATAGGTTAGATAGGGCGAAATTAGGGACTGAAAGATAGTCAAGAGCGTTTGACAAGGAACAAAATGTCTTAACTTTGCTATAACACCAACGCATTTACTGATTTTTCCAGATATGTGCTCAATATGGTGTTTCCAGGAGAGATCAGCATCAATACTAAACTCCTAGGTATTTAACATATTCCTTCATCTCGAGAAGTTTGTGTGAATTTGTTTCATTATCAAGAACAGTAATACGTGGCATAAATGGTAAGGATTTTTGACGCGGATGAAAAATTACAAAGTTAGATTTCTTAATATTAAGTGATAGCTTATTGGCCTTCAGCCAATCACAAAGATTTCCAAGTTCAGTGTTAATTTGGATTTCAAGTTCGCGTAAGTTTTTATTAGCATACAACATGCTAGTGTCATCGGCAAACATAAAATTTGAGCACACAGCTTGGTTTGTGAATATCATTAATGTACAGGAGGAATAAAAGTGGTCCAAGTACTGAACCCTGTGGAACCTCACAGAGTGTTAGTTCTTGGTTTGATATAGTGTCATTAACAAGTGTTGTTTGTTTACGGTCAAGCACAGACATATCGGCACCAGTCTTACGCAGTTTAAGACCCGGATACGAAGTCTTGATTTGAGTGACATCTTGGATGGATGTAGTGGCTGTTACCTTTGCAATTCATGATTTTAAATTTTCTTAATTACATTTTTAATTACAAGATTTTTTAGAATTTTGATAATTAGTATAATAAAATTAGAGTTTTGAGGTGTTTATGTTAGTGAGTTATCAATGGTAGTTTCTAATTCTAGACTTTGTAGATTTTGGTCTCAAATTTTTATTGATTTGTTTTTGTATTTTTTGGATTATATTTTAGATAGTTAGGTGTCCCCTATTAGCAGTGTGGAATCCCCTCTGCTAGATTTTGACTGGCACGTTAATAAAGTCATTATTATTATTATTATTATTATTATTATTATTATTATTATTATTACGGTTTGTTAGGTATGATTTAACCCTCTGACGTACACGCAAACTTATACCCCAACCGTGGTACAAGGGGAGGGTTGTTGCAAACCCCCCCCCCCCCCCCCCCTTGGGTTTTTGCGATGTTGCAATATTTCGGAAATATTTTACATCTAATAGATAGCCCGCGATGTGCTCTACAAGATAAGGTAAATATTATGGGTTGGGGCGCTGCTGGGGTCCGTGGCGTCATCCAAAATGGCCGCCAAGGTGGCCGCCATCTTGCATTTTACTAAAAATTTAGATTTATCAGAAAAATTCGGAAATTGGAAATATTTTCTGCTAGAGTTGCAAAATAACATACAATCAAACATTCGGATGCTTTTGGTAGCATTTTATATGTTTTTTTCGCGGAAAAAAGGTGAAAAACACGCTTTTTTCTTCAAAAATGGGTTGACCACATGTTACTTATGACGTCATATCTCGTTACCAAAACAACCAGTTGTCGCCAAACTTTACCAAAATGTGTCTCAAAGATAAATGAACAGCTACTAAAAACGGCATGTGCTAATCTTAAATGGTCTTGAAAATATCGGAGAAAAACCTTAACCCTATTCGGCCTGGGCTTTTTTTGAGTTCCTGAGCCTGAAGTTACGAGGGGGGGGGGCACAATGTGGCCCCCCTCGTAACTTCAACAACATTAAGGCTATGACAATGAAACCTAGAGGGTACATAGTACGTCCAAAGCTGTCTCCTTTGCGGTCCGCACAATGGAATGATGACGTCACATGACGTAGTTATTAGGTAATTAGTTATACGGCCGCCATCTTGGATCCGCCATCTTGGATTTCTGAAATTTTTTAAAACCTCTTAAAAACCATCCAAATTGACGCAAAATTAATCGAAACTAATAAATAAACGCTAAATGACGTAAAAATGTAAAAGTTATAGCAATAAACATTGTTTTTCTTCATTCAAAGGTACAAATATGCAAATTTTGAAAAACATGGCTGTCAAAATAATGTTGCCATGGAAACATCAAGTCACGTGATCAATAAATTGTCATATCAAATTGTTGCCAGATAAATTTTAGGAAAAGTCACAAAGTGTGATGGCGTTTGAATACCTATTAAAGAAGTTATGAATGTTGAAAGTTACCGCGGGCACTTTGTGCCCCCCCCCCCCCCGCCCTTGTACGTCCGAGGGTTAAACTAGTCATGCACAACACCCCTGATACCGTAATTGTAGAGCTTAGATAAAAGAATACTATGATTCAACGCTTTTTTAAGATCAATAAAAATTCCACACGTGTATTTTCCTTGGTCCATGTGTTAATAATATCAAGTATTGCGTGTTGGGTATTATATTTAGTACGAAAGTATTGTCAAGTATTGTGAGGCAAATAGGATGTCATATTTGTCAATAAATTTACTGAGTCTAGTAAACATAAGTTTTTCAAAAATTCTGTTATAAACAGACAGAAGGGAGATGGGGCGATAGTTTCCTGCCTCCGTGGCATCATCTGCCTTAAAACGGGAATTATATTTTAGCAAGTTTAAGTTTATCTGGACAAATTCCACATGAGATAGATTGGTTAAAAATATTTGCTTAAGGTTGACTTATAATATATTTACCCATTTTAAGAAGTTTAATAGGACACGGATAAAGCCCATAGGCTTTATTATTTGATAACAGACTGATTTCACTCACAATGTCACTTGGAGTAACTGGTTCAAAACTGAACGTATTAAGTACTGGTGGATCTAGAAAATGATTGAAACATTTTTCCACAGGGGGTATGGCGCTGGCTAATTTGTGGCCAACGTTTGCAAAATAGTTATTCATTGTATTACTTATTTCTTTATGGTTGCATGTTAATTTATTATTTTTACTGGTTTTGAGACTATTTATTTTATTTACTTTATTTCTGTTGCGAAATATCAGCGAATTAATCCCGTTCCACGTTTGCTTAATATCAAATAATGTTGACGTAAAATAATGGTGATAGTAGTTCTTTTTACTTGATCGAATTAGTGTTGTCAGTTTATTACGATAGATCCTATATTTGTCAGTATCGTCGTTTAGGTAAAGATATATATGTTATTTACCGGCCGGGAGGTCCGTATAGGAAAAAACTGTGCCAGAGGTCTCGAGTACGGCCCGAGGCCGCAGGCCTCGGGCCGTACTCGAGACCGAGGGCACAGTTTTTTCCTATACGGACCGACCAAGGCCGGTAAATAACTTATTTATTTTTTTCCTACTTCAATTCTGCGATTTGCCGAGAAAATCTTGATATACTTGTACAGCTTTTCAAGAAATAGAGGTTACTTCACGGTTGGTGAGCGCGTACGATTTTTATTCACGAGTTGGGAAGAATCAACGAACGAGCGAGGCTTTGCGAGCGAGTGAGTTTGTGATTCTTTCCAACGAGTGAATAAAAATTGTACAAGCGAACGAACCGTGAAGTAATTTGTTTATTATATGCATACTGAGATTTACACAACAGAAAAACAAGACGAAACGATTAAATTATCAACACTTTAGTAGAAGGGTTCTTGGTTTATTGTCAGACTCAACTTTCAAGTGGAAAAATTCACCGAATTCACACATCTAACAAAAATAACCACGACAATAATTTTTTTCCAAAACTGTCACAAGACTATACATAATAAGACACTTTACGACAAAAACAAAGCAAGTTTGCGTACCTGTGTTTTGAAGTTTTTGCCGCTTTCATAACAACAACAAATGGCGAGAGTTCAAACTTGCTTGCACGTTTGGCGATTTAATTGCTTTTTTTAAGCTTCTTTTAGCCTTATTCTTTCTCCTGTTAAACGTATATTTTCCCTTTCAGCAATATCTGTTAAAGTTCTTTTCTTTAGGTCCGCAGAAATCCGCATTTTTCATTGAAGTGATGGAACTTTAAACCCTTTTGTCGCCATGAATGAATTTCTTCGAGGCCTTTAAGGAGGGCGAAGGCACACTGAATGGCGGGAATTCCCGCGTACGATTTTTGTCACTAGTGAAAAATGTCGTATCGCGATTCTGATTGGTCATACGATATTCTTCACTGGTGAGGCAAATCGTATGACCAATAGGATAGCTTGTCATACGTGAAGGGACGATTTTTATCTCATAGTTTTCTGGTGTGTAAATCTCAGTATGTATAAAATAAATGTCTTTACGCGCCGCGTAAAGCAAAACTGACACAACGCGTGCAAAAAGTAACTCGGTAATCTTCACAACTTTTTCATTCAGAAACAAAAAAACTTATTTTGCAAAGTGAACTAATTTCTATCAGTTTATTTCTCTCGGTAGAATAAACGGCTGTTGTGTTTGCCTGCGGCGAGGATAGAGAAATGTTCTTGCCTACAGCGAAGCCGTGGAAAGCTGAAGATTAACTTAAAGAAAAACTTTTCAAATTTTTCTACAAATGGAAAGTCGAGCGTAATTCATTCATAGCAGTGCGAAAACGTAAACTGAGCTATTCTTATTTAAAAATGATATCTTCTTGAATGAAAACTTACAGAATTTAGATTAATGAAAGCAAAAACTGTGGAATATAAGCATACTAACCGAGCAATGTAGTTAAAGTACGAATTATCTCGTAAAATCCGATCGCCAAAATGCGTATAAATTAACTGAAAACAACCCGTACAAAACTAGAATGACAAATTTAAGCAACACTTTTTAATGAAATTTCACAGAATCTCGATTAGAAGAAAAAGAAAAACGGAAAAATAAGAACACTTAAATCAAATGCAGTCAAAACCTTTGTAAACAAGCGCTAGATTGTCTAATCACGGTAATTTTTAAGCCACAAATGTCGCTTTGCAAAATCAAAACAACAACAAACTCCGAACGAACTATAAAATCAACAAATCATAAAATCCAAACTTGTACTCGCCTTTTCGAGAAATAACATTGGCCTTTAATTTTACGGCTGATTTCTCTATCCACTTAGTTTAACCTCTCTTTCTTCATTGAGTCTTTTTGATACCTCGTTGAAGCGTTAAGATCTTTAGTGTGTTTTCGGATCTTTGTCAGCCGATGTCAGCAATGCATGGTGAAACTTTGCTGGTTTTCTTCATTGTTTTCTTCATTTATGTCGTTAAATATTTTATCTGGCTAATAAAATTCGCTTCCGCTTTGGTAGCTTTCGTCTGGGTCCATATTTGACGAGAAAATCCAATAATACCAGGGCTCACAAGCTTAAAACAACGGAGTCACAAATTATCGTGAATCATGCAACTACGCAACCCGGGCGGAATCGTTGAGTGAGCGGGCAAGATCGTAAATTTCCGCCCGCTCCCGGAACCAATCATATTGCAGGATTCGCAGGATTCCGCCCGCTCACGCTCTGAGAAAAAAATAATATTTTTTATTCTTATTGAGGTCATTAAGCCTTTTGTTATCCAAGGTTTGGAAAGAATTTTAAACTTCCTTTTGGAGCTGTTTTTCATTGGGGCATGCTTGTTCACTACTTTATTGATTTTATTGTAAAAGGTCGAAAACACTAAGTTGGTATCCGGCTTATCGCAAAATTTATTCCAGTTAATTTCCGATAACTCCATTAAAAATTGGTTCTCATTGAATCGTGAATAATCTCTTACTTATTTGATTGACTGTGTTTTGTACGCCTCACAATGGGAAGTAGAAAGACAAACCTACACAAAATGATCACTTACATCCGATACGATATTTCCACTTGTCAAAAATTCATTAAGATTATTGGTAAATATATTATCAATTAAGGTGGTCGAATTTCCGAGGACTCTGGTTGGTTTATCGATTGTGGGCAAAAAAGATAAACTCTGAATAGTTTCGAGTAAATTCTGGCTCTGAAGGAACAGGACTCATATTTTAACAGATCTATATTAAAGTCCCCAAGGAAATAAATGGTTTTGTTACTGCTGCTCAGCTGTTCAAGAGTAGATGAAACATAGTTAAGAAAAGCTTCTGTATTGTTATGCTGCCTGTAGACAATCCCGCATATGATGTTCTTAGTGTTAGTTTGTAGTTCTATGTAACACAGATACATGACTATTTTCCCAGTCAGTACAATACAATACAATACAATACAATACAATACAATACAATACAATACAATACAATACAATACAATACAATACAATACAATACAATGCAATACAATACAATTTTATTTTACTCATAACAATAGATGTATATTTTTAAGATAACTGGGGCTCGAATCAAGATATAAATCATAAGCAATACGATTGTATCGTTAAAATTACTGTTTAGGATGGCTTTTACCTTTCTCGCAGTTTTCTCCTGTGTAGCCAGATGGGCACTCGCATAAGTATTTTTTATCAGTATATCCCGAATAACACTTGCCGCTGTTAAGGCAGGGGTAGGTGGCGCAAAGATTCTGATTGCAAAAAAACACAATTGTAAATATTATGCTCCTGTGGAATCAGTCAAAGCAAGATATTGGTAGTTAAGTTGCTAAGTTTGGTTTAGTTATTCAATGTCAAAAGGGGAGTAGTTAAGTGTTTCAGCATCAGCTGTAACATACTGAGACAGAGACGCATTAATGGTTCCTGACTAAACCTAAATATTGCGCCTTCGTAATAATAACAGTAATCACCATATTTACCATCACTATTATATAATATAATCACCAACACCAGCGTCATAATCATCGTCACCATCGCCGTCATTGTCATCATCATCGTCATCATCATCATCGTCATCATCATCATCATCATCATCGTCATCATCGTCGTCATTATCATCATAATTATCATTACTACATTCACCAAGCGAGTAATTTTAATCATCATCATCATCATCATCATCATTATCGACATAGTTATCATCAACATCCTCATCTTAATCGTGATTAACGTTGTAATTACCAACACTATCTAGCATTTTTATCATTATTTTCATGGATATCATGCATTATCACCATCTTCATCGTCATCACTATTATCACCAGTATCAGCTAAACTATCACTATTTCCACGCCACCATCGTCACCATTATCATCATCATTTACATTTTTGGCAACATCTTTGTTATCCTCCCTCCCCACCGTTAACCACATCGCCATCACCATCGCCATCGCCATCGCCATCGCCATCACCATCGTTACCATATGTATTATTATGTACAATTCGTACCTCGTTGCCTCTGTAATTCCAGCCTGGTTTTGGTTTAAGGTCTTGTGGATGCTGCAAGTGGTCTGAATTACTTAATTCACATACAATTTTGTCATTAACTGCCGGACCAATGTTGACGGAAACACATTCTCTCTCCATTACGCATCGCCGCTGACATGGTGTGTTTATTCCAATGGTAAGATTTAAAAACACGTGACCTTCCAAATAATGACCGTTTTTTGGTGGAAGATACTTGACGCGTCGGCTGATGCAACCACCTACGTAAAAAATAAAAAATTCCTAATACATGAGTCTGAAAATAAGCCGTAAAACGAACCGGAAATTCAGTAACTTGCTAATTAGAAGATAATGCATTCGTGTTTGGCGATGTGAAATTTTTCTACGAGTGTTAAGATCGATGAAGACATGAGAAGAGAAATTTCATATCTTCAAGCAGTTATGTTATTATTTTGTTTATTTGATTCAACGAAACATTAATTTTTTGAAAATATCCGAAGATTTCCGAAGATTTTCCAAGAATTGCGAGTAAGTTCTGAAGATGTTTCGACTTAAGACCAACACCTTTTTAGCTCTGGTAACCATGGCAGCTAACATGAAGATATTGATATCGTCATTCTTTACAGTGAAGATAGAATTGACATCTTCACTTGTGTCGAGATATGATTATTTTCAGTGGGAGAAATGCTTGTATTTCACTTATATATTCACTTGTATTTCAACCCGGGGGGGGGGGGTATTCCCTATAATGGGCTATACGGGGATGCTCCGCCCGAAAGGGGTACCTTTTTGAGGCTGGAGGTATATGAAAGGGTAAGGATTTCACGGGTTGAAGTATATGAAAGGGTAGGGATTTCACGAAGTATAGGAAAAGGTAGGGAAAACACAAGTTGAAGTATAAAAAAGGGTAGGGAAATCTGCCATTTATGTATTATAAAAAGCGCCTTTCAAAATACATCAAACAGACGCAAGTAAAGGCTATATGAAAGGGGTACCATTTTCAATGAAAGGTATGTGAAAGGAGTACCATTTTCAATGAAAGGTATATGAAAGGGGTACCTTTTCCTGTCAAAATCGGTATGTGAAAGGGTTAGGGTTTGGACCTTGGGGCGGAGCATCCCCGTACAAAACTTTGTTGGGTACCCCCCCCCCCCGGGTATTTCAAAGCCAGAAAGTACCGTAATTATTCGATTTAGCGCTCGGGGTGGTTATTTACTTTGGTACCTAAAGCTAAGGGGGACGCTTATTCGAGGAAGGGCGCTTATTCGGGACAAGGCGCTTATTTCTTTTTTGAGAAACAACCAAATGTTCAAAACAAGACATCCGTCAAAGACATCCGTGCTTTGGAGAGTATACAGAGAAGGGCATCTAGGTTAGCACTTAATCAACACAAAAGAGAAATGCCTTATGTCGATCGTTGTAAATTGTTGAAATGGCCGTCGCTATCTGACCGTAGAAATTATTACTCTTTAATTGAGTGCTACAAGTTCGTCTTTGGATATTATCATTTGAATTTTTATGATTTCTTTGAATTCTCAAAAGTTGGGTCAACTAGAGCGAATTACTCCTACAAACTGTATGTTAAAAGCGCAAGACTAGATTGCTACAAATATTCTTTTTTTATTAGAATAGTTTCAAAATGGAACGATTTACCAAGAGACATAGTAGAAGCTGAAAGCCTTCATCATTTTAAAAATAAGCTTTATCATTATCTATTTAATAAATTTTAAACTAGAACCGTCCTTTAATTAAGACCTTGATGTTTGAATACTTGTATTGCATTGTATTTATTTTTATTTTATTTTATTTTATTCTATTTAGTATTTTCTATTTCTGTTTGGGAGTTCTAATATAGGGCTAACCTCTCAACTCCCTTTTCAAGATGTCCTTTAATATTGTGTTTTTCTTGTAAATTAGGTTGTTTACATCTTGAATAAAGTTAGTATGTATGTATGTATGTAACAAAACTTTAATATTTATTAAAAAAGGAACAATAACAGAAACTGTAACAGTAACAAATATACGGTGAATGTTCAGTTAACGTGAGGGAATTTTAATCTATTTCGACGCCGATGGCTTTGACAGTCTCACTTGCATCATTAAATAAAAGCTTTCTGGTGCGGCATCTTCCACGTCCGATTCGGTGATCCCGTCGAAAGGATCCGTGTCGCGTGAATTGCTCATGGCTTGTTGAACAACCTTGGGCCGTTCTAGCCCTTCATGGCAAGGCTTCTTTTCCTTGAAGCAGTGGATGTGTCCGTCCTCTGATCCATCCACAGGGGGGAGGGGGGAGGGGGCGCTTATTCGATAGCGGGCACTTTTTGGAAAGAGGGCACTAAATCGAATCATTACGGTAAACCAACAGTTAGCGTTAAAGACGCAGTTTAACATGACTCAAAACATTGTTTCTTTTCTAATTCAAAGAGGACAGTTTAACGTTGCGCACGAATTTAGCCTCCTTAGCGACAACGTCGGCGAAATTGCCATTCAAAGGAGAGTTATCCAAAGCGGCGCGTTTTGTTAAGGAGAAATGACGGCCATGTAATGAACGGTATATTTTCAGTTTACTGCTTAAAATAAATCCCACAGATTTTCAAACGTCAAGTATGTACAGCAGGAAATGATAACGATGCATAGGTTAGATGTAACTCCTAATTTTTGGGAATAATGTACTGAACTACTATACACTGTACAAAAGCGTATGTAAGTTCCGTTCTTTTAAGCCTATTATGTTTGTAAATAGAACGGTTTTAATTCTTTTTACATGTGGAAAATGCTCTGGAATAGGTCCTGCAGTCAATGAAAATATAAATACATATAATCCCTCTACTGTAAGTATGCTTTCAAGTAAATATTTTTCGCCCCGTGCTATTACAGTCAGACTCTCGCTATTACGGACACCAAATCTCGGTTCCGAGGGTGTCCGTAATAACGAGAATTGACTGTAAGCTCGAAACGCCTCTTCGTGTTTTGGCAAAATGTGAAGCTAAAATACATGAAATACTAAAGTATAAAGTAAGTTTAATCCGGGAGTCTGACTCCATAATTCGAATTCTCTTCCACTTCCTTTCGGTTTGAGTGAGCTGAGGTGGTAAAAGTGTTGACCGAAATTGTAAAAATTAGTAAAAACAAGCGATATAATATCCCGACGTTTCAGCGACCTCATGACGCCATTATCAAGGGTACAAATGAGAATAAAATAAAATTAACAAATGCGAGTTCAAGAGTAATAACTAATTTACATAGCGGAGGTGGCTACACAAATATTTTAGCACGGATAGAATCCGTTTGCACATTCAAACTCGGTGTTAATTGTTTGATGTAAAGCATCTCGTTGACAAGACAATCAAATTTGTTCATGCATTTCTTGAGAACTTTGAAACAGCTAAGGAGGTCCTTTGGCCCGTGTTAAAGACAACTGATATAATCATCCGTTTCAGTTTTATTCATATGGCCACGATAAAACCGATATTTCATAAACAGCTTTTGGTAAAAGTTTACTCCCGCCGGTAAACTTTACTCGTCTGGACAGCCATAAAAATACAGTGTTCTGATTGGTCAATAGTCAATTTTACGCTCCTCGGTAAAGATTTTTAGTGCGTAATGTTTTTGACAAGTACGCAATGTTTTCGATAAGTGTTTAATGTAAACGACCCTTTCATGGTTTCTCTCAACTACAGTCAATTTTGAACATTACTACCAAATACCTCCCAATATTTTTTCGGGCAATTAAGAAATATGATGCTTTATAACTAGACCATCTGCTCGCAGCTCCTTACCTTCCATTAACAACCACAAGTTAGTAAATATATATTTCGACAGGTTTGCGACCGTCGGTAATCAAGACAGCGATTCTTGACATAAATTATACTTTCTAATATTGCGATGGCTCATTCAAGCAGTTGCAATCCAAAAAGGATTTTCAAATTACATCGTGATAGACGGGTTCCGTAAAATTTAATCTTATATCCAGCTTTGTTTGTTTTCAATTGGAGTTCTGGATTTGACTCTTAGTGTAATTTTATGAACGGTCTGTTAATACAAACATATTTTTTTGCCGTTTTCTCAAACGTTTTGCCCGCAATATTGTAAAAAGTTCCTTAAAACAGATTGTGTAGTACGGCTCGCTTTCGTACATGGCTACATATGGCCCGGACCAAGAGAACATGCTAATGTATTAAGTCTTGCACTGGTCAGCTTCACTGACTTATAATGCCGCTATAACCTAAAAAACCAACCGAATTTACTTGGACGGTCAGGTTTTTCATAGCACCATGAAAATATAAATTTACCAACGGAAGCTAGATTTTGTGTATAAATTCAAGTTGTTTATTACCTTGATGTGCAGTAGCAATGAAGTTCAGCCAAGCGCCCAAAACAACACAGGCCAGCAATAGCAGTAACACAGAGAAACGACAGCCTGCCATACTTAGAAGTGTGAAATAAACCGTTCTCGACCAGACTTGGTTTATAATTTAAAAGCGGAAGATGTCGGTTTGACGTTTTCTTAAGTTTTCAAAAGTTTGACGTTTCACATAAGTGGCCATTGGGCGCTAAAGGGCTAATAGTATAATATTGTACCCTGGGTATTGTCATTGCTGCGAAGCCACCAGCTTGGGTTGACTGTGCACGAAGCCAGTCACGTTTGAGATTCTCGGATGTATATATGTATACATATATATCAATGGAATCTAATGCTAACCTATATATCACCAATTTGGCCTTGATTTCGTGGCCTCAAATCGAGGTCCTTCATTCCACGCGTAGTCAATCGATTCAGAAAGAAAACACTCCATTTTATCGTTGGAAATGAAAAGTAAATAGTGTGTGTGCGGATGACGTCACAAACTTACTGGCGGCCATGTTGGAGGACTGACGTAATTAAAATGGTGAATGAAAAAACAAATGCACCTATCAATGTTAAGCTGCAGGGGTGGGGGAGGCCGGGCATAGGCGGAGGATTTGAACTCAGATCATTTTTTCTGTTCAAATGCCCGACCCCAGGGACGTTATCGCTTGTCAAAAGGTCTCAAAAGAGTGCAAATTCCCCCCCCCCCTCCCCTCCAGAAAAAGGTCAAAACATTAGTCAAACAAGAATTAAAATAGGGTATACAGGAATTATAAAGTTGTAAAAGGCAACAAACAACAATTTCAAGATATCACGTTTGTTTAATAGAAAAACGTAATGTATAATTCATCTGGAAAGTATATAAAAATGTTGAAGACTGTCTCAACTGATACTACTGAACAAGACAGCAAAACAAGGAAATTCTGGTATCTTATCATGAAATGTTATGCTACTTTTATTTGAATTGAGGTCCGTTGATAACTCATGGCCATTATTCATATAAAGTTGTTATAAAAGGTGACAGGCCTAGCACAAATCCTAAAAGCATTTTAGCCCAGCTTTAGAATAAGTCTACTTATTCTAATCTTAGGAAGGCTCTCGCTGTGATACTGACAGGATGAATTTACGCTTTCCAGAGCCGTTTAGAATATTTAGTTACGCCGTCATTTGTTTCCTAGCTCTTGGCATAACAATAGAGTTTCTTTGGCTCAATTCAGTGAAAGAGTTGCAAGATCAGTAGTAGCCGCTTAAGTAGGAATTATTCGCTGCTTAGGATCAGCTCACTTTCTCAATACGTGATTTAATGTGAGCTCAAGTCTGCGGTTAGCATAACTTGTGATGTAGTGTTTCTTCATCATGACGTTCAAGTTGATGTGTTTCTCGGAGCTAGGAAGTATCTCCATTGTACGAAGCATCGTGTCATTGCATCCGGTTTGAAATATTTGAATCTCCAGCATGATCACAGATTTCTTACCTTCTTCACGGAAACCGAAGCAGCCGAAGCAGCCTCCATTTTGATGTCTACTGGGCCAGGTCTCGGTGCGCCGAAAATCCAAGATGGCGTCGGTGGAGCCCTGGCCACTAACGGTTAAAGTCAAAAGTCCCGACCCCCGGGACTCGACGAATGATCAAAAGTCCCTACCAGGGGTAGACTTGTTACGTCAAATCCCCCACCTACACCCGGCCTCCCCCCCCCCCCCCCCTGCGGCGTAACATTGATAGGTGCAAAACTTGAGCCTCCGATGCTGTCAAATATGCTAAAATCTCGAAGGCCTAATTCAAAAACATCCTGCGAGTATTCTATTTTTGTTTGGAAATGCCAAGCGCTTCAAAAAATTATTTTGGTTTTGTAGTTGACGAATTCTCTGAGCTTGTGCATACTATAAAATCGCAATGTTCTCGACACTCAGATTTTCTAAGTGTCGAGAACACAGCAATTTTATAGTATGCACAAGCCACAGGCGGCCCAAGCTCACTATCAGATAACCGGGACATGACCCTTGCTTTATATGAGCGGTATTGAGTTACAAAGATTCGATTTATAAAGGTTTGTATGGGAATGCAACGGTTTTGTTTTAAAACTTAAAAATTCGAATGTTTTGTGAATAAAATTGACTAACCCTGTTGCTGTGGTGTATTCTTTGTTGTCTGCCTGCTCCTCGGGGCGATTTAACGCGATTTTGGCGACTTATCGTTATTTCGGTGTTCCACTGCTAAGAAAAAGACAAGGCAGAACACTGATTTCCGGAGTGCCCGCTGCTCGAAGCTAATAAATCCACCGAAATTAACCCTGATGCCACAATTCCTGCATAGAATCAAAGCAGATATGCTTAAGTTCCCTGTCAGTTCACTCGCGATGCAATTCCATCAAAAACTGAATGCGTTCCCTGCGAAACATTTGTTTCGAGTCAGCTTCGCTTCGGGATATTCGAAATTTGCATGGACACATTCACCGTTCGCGTGGTATGTCGGGTAAAAATATCTAACCTGCCGGGGGTAGTCAGCAGCCAGTTGTCGACAAGTAAACCAAACTGCTCCCCGGGTCCCCTCGTGAGTATTAAAGTAGAAAGGCGCATTGTTTCAATACACACTTACGACGTAAGCATGAAAGCGAGGCCCAAGGGCCACCAAACTTACCGTAAACTTCAAAAAAAGTAAATATGGCAGCGGAAACAAGAGCGATTTGTGATTTAGAGATTAAAAATTAACCACAGAAGATATTCCTGGAGCAGATATAGTAAATGAAAGTCAGTTAAAAAGTGGACGGCGGAAAAACTAACCTTCGGTAAGGATCCTTCGGAAATGCATGAAACGTCAAGTCTTTCCTATTATCGGAACGATTATTACAAAGCGCAGCGACGCAACATTTGTCAGAGAATTTTTATCGTAGTTATAGGCTGCGCTTCTGCCTTTTTAATTGCGACGTGGCCCTTAAGCCTCGCTTTCATGCTTACGTCGTAAGTGTGTATCGATCAATCAAAATCAAATCAAGTCGTGTTTACAATTATTTTAAAAACAACGTACTGGTACACAGTTATTCAAAGTCAGTTGGCGAAGAACAGAAGAACTAGAAGTGTAATCTCGATTTGAAAGCGATGACTTCGTCACTGAAATGGAAGGCATGGTAAGTTTCTTTTCAGTTCGACCAACGCAAAATCTTATTCACGAAGCTGAAAACAGCAGCTTTGGATCACGTACAAAATCAATGTGATTTTGATTGATCGATTGAAACAATGAGCCTTTCTGGCCTTGACAATAATACTCACGAGGGGACCCGGGGAGCAGTTTGGTTTCCTTGTTGACAACTGGCTACTGACTACCCCCGGCAGGCTAGATATTTTTACCCGACATACCACGCGAACGGTGAATGTGTGAATATAAGAAGCAAAGGACCGTGAACGAAAATGCTGCCGGTGTACGTAGGATCTGTAACAGATCTAGTCAGCCAAAAATAGAGATACAATCAAAGTATAGAGCAAGGCTGATACTACGTAGAATATTTAACGCGACAACGACATGATAGAGCCCAAACTGAAAGCCAAAATGCAACCTTGGACAGCTGTTTCGACCTGGTTGGGTCTCGTCAGCACGGTGTAGCAGCAAAAAGATAGAAGAACTAGCGCGAACGCCAGTTCTCTACCAAATCGCACGTGGTGATGGCAATAGATGAGAGCTCGAATTCAAATGTTTGCCAATTGATCCACGTCACAGCGGCGCGTGACCATGAGTAATTGGCAAAGAATTTGAAATATCATGTCGTTGTCGCGATAAAGAAAGTGGGGATAGACAGAACCATTCCTCAGCTGTCCACGCGAATCTTTACGCGCCTATTTCGAATATCCCGAAGCGAAGCTGACTCGAAACAAATGTTTCGCAAGGAACGCATTTTTGATGGAATTGCATCGCGAGTGAACTGACAGGGAACTTACGGTCAAAATATTCAGCGCGTTCCGCTTATTATTTGGGAATGACTTTCATTAATCGGGAACGGATGGCATTATTGAAATCAAAATTCAGGTTTTAAATTGATTATTGTCAATGGGTTAATCAAGAAAAAGGGCGGTCACGTGACCAGGGCTTTTGACACCCCCCGGTGAAAGCTAGGGTTAAGGATGGTTAGTATAGTTCAAATCTAGGGTTAGAGTTAAGATTCTAGGGTTAGAACAATTTCTAGGGTAGGGAGTAACTTAGCTCAGGGCCATGCCTAACTTAAGGTTAGGTCCCAGGTTTAGGGTTGGCCAGGTCACGTGATAGGCAATAGCATCAAACTTGGTCACCCTAGATGAACTGACCCTCGACTACTAAATGTCTCTAGCTGTTCTAACTCCACCTCTCTTGTCTAGTTTTGAAAATCACCACGCCTTGAAGTTGGCTTTCATGCAACTTTCACCTTTGCACTAAATATGGCCAGTAACTGGTACCCCCCCCCCCCCCCCCCAGATCTTGATGCATATGCCTGTTATCAAATAAAATAAGTCTAAAATAGTGATGACATGTTTCTAGTCTTAAGGGTTCTTTGTTTGACTGGTTTAAGAGCCGCAACTATCAACTGTAAAAAAATAGATTTTTTGATTAAGCTTAATAAATAGACAAAGGTATTTATGTTCTGAAAAATAGCTTGTAATGAAAAAAATATTTCAGTGTTCTCTACGGGGTTCGCAGCGTTCTCGAAATGTCTCTCTATAAATAAACGGGCGCCTGCTACGGGGACTAGCCGAGTTCAAACAGTATCAAAAGGCTTTGCACGATGGTCAGAAATGGGTGTTTTTCCTCCCACATGGCTCATTAGAGACACATAGCTGATTATGAAATATTCCGAATGAGACGAAACTTGGCAGGAACATAGTAAAAGAAAGTCCACATGTATTGATGGTAGTTTTATACTTTTGATTGGCAGCATGACGTCATAAGTGACGTTAAAACATGGCGCTAAAATTTGGAATTAAGTATTTGACTTAAATAACTTTATAAATAAAATCTATAAAAAAAACGGAGTTTTCTGGTGAAAACCCCACTTAAATCCGTTAAATTGTTGCAAAGTTAGAGCTAATTAAAGAAATTCAAATTTCCCGCTAAAAGTGTGGAATTAACCATATATGGTCAAACTTTAGGGGTATTTAAACTCCAGCTTATTAAACGAAACAGTAAGGAAACTAAGCGAACCATGCATAAAAACAAATTTGTAGTTTTTTTAAATTTGGGACATGGGGTGTCAGGTTGCATGTTACGTCATTTCATACCATGTTGACGTCATATTTACGTGTTGATGACGTCACAAGTGAAAATACCTATAGAGTTTCAAATTCAAAAAACTACAAATTTTCTCCAGCGTGTTATCCGCTATTTTTCTTTTAACTTCCATGTATTGTCTTGAACTGTAAACCTCCCTAAAGTTTTACCATATAAGGTATTAAAACAATTAAATTCTTTAAATTCCTTCTTTTACTGTCAGTCACAAAATAGTTTGTAACTTTGTCCCATTTTAATGGATTTTAACGGGGTTTTCACTGGAAAGCTTCACTCTGATCACAGAACACCTCTATGTGGTTTTCTCGACGATTTTCTTAATTCTAAATTTTGGCACCAAATTTGGAAACTCTTTGTGACGTCACAATGTCCATCAAGACTGTCAAACTGCCACCAAAAAATGTAGAATCTCTCAATCAACAATCCTGACAAGTTTCATGCCATTTGGAAAATTCTTCACGTGTCTGTGACCTATGTGGGAGGAAAAAACGTAATTCTGACCATCGTGTTGAAATATAGACACTTTATGTACATGAAGTCATAAGTGTCCATATTATGCTATAATATGGACACACGTTTCCAAATAGTAACGGAAATAACTGAAAAAACGCGCCGAGACAAGCACACGGGAATGATTAACAGGGGCACTCAACGAACAATCTTTGGTAAAATGTATTATTTTACTGAAATGAATTAAAATAAATTATATAAAAGCATTTCCAGGTGTTCTTCTACGTTGCTGGGAAAAATGTATCTGTTCCTTTTTCCCAGCATAACACATAGGGAAATTCCCAGCCAGCTGGATAAAAAAAATGTATATTTCCCAGCCAGCAAAAATGAAATGAATAAATGAAAACAACGATAATAATAAGTTACCAAAAGGGGCTTGGGAACTAATGAAACATTAATGGAAAACTATTTGAAGCTTTTTGTTTATTGTTTTGTACATTTACTGCCGTCTTGAACTTAACCTCTTCAGGTATCTCTTAGTACTGCACTTCTTCGATCCAATCTCTTTTCGATCTGCTCAAGTTAGCCAACACAGTTTGTTCTTGCGACTCCTTTCTCAAGTCAACCAGCGCAAAAATGGTAATTAAAAAATTATGTACAGAATATTTTGCCAGCAAGAATTCCGCTGGGGAACAGATAAAGTGAGGAACAGATTCGTTGGGTGCCCCTGAATTAAGAACACGAGAGAAGCGCACTCGCACTTCTCGAGTGTTCTTAAAAATTCCCAAAAGCTTATATAACTCATCAATGCACGAGGAAAGAGTTTTTCTATTTCTTGTATAAAATATAAACGACCACAAAGGGACAGGAATTCGCGCGGGCTTTATCGAGTTATAATGAACTCGGTTTGTCCAATCATTGCGCGCGCATTTCACTGAGCATTTTATAAAGTGTAATATCAGATGGACATAGGTGTTGATACTATGCTATATATATATATATATATATTTGAGAACTTCACAGTCAATGCCACTTATTTCAATTACCATCTTTACGAATTTCCCTTTCCATAAGTGAACTTTAACCTGTATCTTCTATCCATAAGCCATAGAAGTATTGTAAAAGTCATATCAAAGGCTCCTATGAGCCAGCCCGTGAATAAAAAGTGCTCTACACATCGCTGGCTCATATTTGAGCGACCTTTCCTTACAAAATGGTGTCGAAATGTAGTTAAATAGAAATTTTGAATTTACACATGTGCTTAGTCGATTTGGTTGAGGAGACACTCGAGTATTGCATCAATTAACACTTGCGATAAGATTGCCAATTTTTTTATTGCGTAACGCAATGTACGGTATGTTGAAATTATAAACAAAGCTCTATATCTTTTAAAATACCGTAATCCGCGATATGATATGTGCATATTTGCCATCTGTTTTATGGAGCAACCCCTATGTTTTTCCGCCTTTCAGTTTGGTCGGCCCAGTTCCGCATCCCGTTTACCATCGTCATGCCGGCACCTTCGCCACGCCCAACTTGGTGGCCAGTTCTAAAAGCCATGGCATTAGATTCCTTCCGTTTGGGCGCCAAGCAAGATCTTGGAATCATTTTGGCAGGGTTTTTGCTCCATAAATGTAAAATAACACGGCAAACTGATCCTTACGGCGGAGAAAAGATTGAGGCAAGAAAAATAAAGAAAAGTAAAAGATATATATTTTGTGCCCGATATTTCGGTTTGAAACACAAACCTTCGACGGGGGTTAAAATAAAAATAAGTATATACGTTAATGTCGTTACAATTTAAAAAGTTTAAAATATGGAACCAAGAAACATGATAGGTTACTACATTGACAGGTAAATAAAAAAGCGTCGTATGATAAACTGACAAATGTGATAGTTGACTAAATAATGACAGGCAGTTTTGCGAAGATAACATAATTAGTGCAGTTCATCGCGTTTATTAATACCCGAAGGTTCTAGTGGACCTATATATGGTGTTTAGGTTGTTCAAAGCGTGACTGAGACCGTT
The DNA here is from genome assembly GCA_022457155.1 of Cladopsammia gracilis. Lineage (NCBI taxonomy): Eukaryota > Metazoa > Cnidaria > Anthozoa > Scleractinia > Dendrophylliidae > Cladopsammia > Cladopsammia gracilis. The sequence goes on along the minus strand of JAJGOT010000030.1, from coordinate 1,370,823 downwards.
TTTCACTGACGTTACATTTTTTCTTTTCGTAGCCTATTCCATATGCTCCGAAATTGTTTCAGCCTTCAGTGCCCTGCCCTTCTTGCTGTTATCCAAATTATGAGACTTTCATATATTGCCAAAGATGTGGATACCAGAGGAAGCAACTTAGGGTGCGTTCGATTGACCCTATTCCGGAATAAGAATAAACGGAATAATCCTGAATGCCCGTTCAATTGAGTCGCTATTCCGATTCCAGAATACATGGAATGCATTCCAAGCATGATGCACTTGCGAACAGAATGCTTGGAATAATCCAGAATAATGACGTCACTTCGTCCTCGTCTCGCGTCCTTCAAAAAACAACAAACAAAATGGCTACCGCCGGCCACCATGTGCCGGCGACCATGTGCGAAGAAAATGAGTTGTTACTCAAAAAAGGATACTCCTGGAGTCGGGAAGAGACGCTTCTCCTCATTTCCTTGTACGAAGAAATTAAAGAGATGTTTTAAAACGTCATTTACAAAAAGAAAGTAGTCAGCGTGTTATATCACGGGCATTATTCCAGAAACGAAATAATCGTTTTATTGACCTACGGACGGAATGGCTATTCTGGAATAATCCGGAATATATTCTTATTCCGGAATAGGGTCAATCGAACGCGACCTTAGTGATTCACAAGGTTCCTTCTTCTAAACGGTTGAAGTATGTTGTAGAGGAGAAAGTAATTGCAAAGAGACTATCTGACCTTGCAGAGGCTCGTCTCAATACGTCCTACGCCAAACAGAAATAATAATAATAATAATAATAATAATAATAATAAATCTGCATTGCTGGGATCAGCAAGGATACTAAGAAAAGTATTGGAAATGTAAAGGACAGGAAAGAGAAACATTTTGGTGTTCCTTGGCAACTTGTTGTTGCTCGGCACCATTACTTTGCCAGCTGCTATGAGAACTTAACTTTGCTGAGTAGTATGCCAATAAAATTCTCAAACAATCTTACGTTTACAATTAATTAAAAAAAAAATTCTCAAATAATTTCACGTTTACAATTATTAACCTACTAGAATGCTAAAAATATTCATAATTACAATCCAATGCCAATAAAATAATAATAATAATAATAATAATAATAATAATAATAATAATAATTAGCCCTTGGTCATTTGTTATGACCCGCCCAATGGAAGAAATTACGGCAATGACAACAGCCAGAACATAATGTTAAACAAAGAGAATAATAATAATAATAATAATAATAATAATAATAATAATAAGATTAGATTGATAAGATTGTGTGGGGATGCCACTGAAACAGTACGACACATTGTCAGTGGATGTAAGAAGCTTGCCCAGAGAGAGTATAGGAAGCGTCACGACAAGGTAGCCCTGCGGGTACACTGGGAGATGTGCACTGGAAAATTTGAACCATTTACAGACTTCATAAAATGTCTATAAATCATGAATTTACAGACTTGGTACTTTCACCTGTTGAAAACATAATCTCTGTAAATTCGTTTGACAGACATTTTATATAGTTTTGTTGTCTTGTTCTTTATAAAATGTTTGTAAAATGTTTAAAATTCTAGGAGTTGTAGTGAGTGGAAAGACTTACAATTTACAGACTTTATAAAATCTACCAACAATGTTTGTAAATCTACTATTTACAAAGATTTTATAATGCCTAGTCTTCTAATATAAAATGTCTGTAAATGGCACTGCGTAATTTTAATTTTAATTCAGTTACCAAATCTCTGTAAATTAATGTGGTCCCCAAGAGCAACATCTAATGACAAACGAGGAATTATAGACTCGTAAATTGACACAAACAAACATAATCTTTCTCCGAATCGTCTATATAGTATTTTTAAAGCTATATTCAGTGTTCATTCGCATAATCGCATAAATACAGCTTTTTCGTTCCTAGACCGAGTACTGAAGCAGGCAAACGAAGTTTGCAATAGCGCGGTTCTGTTCTCTGAAACAGCTTGCCTTTGAGCGCTAAGATGTAGCCCACTCTTAGCTCTTTTTAATCATGCATTTCCTTTTATCTAATTTAATGATAGTTAATAAAGGATACTTTTTATAGTTTTTAGCATAATCCCGTATAGATAATGAATTTAGTTAGACAATTTAATTTAGTTATGTAATTAATCTGTTGCTGATTAAGGCTCGACGGAAGAGCATGTATCATGAATTGACACCGCGTACGATAACGTTTACCTACCTAACGGGGCATTATAAAATCGCTGTAAATTGACGCAAACGGAGCATGATAGAATCTCTGTAAATTGACGCAAATGGGGCACTATAAAATCTATGTAAATTGACGCAAATGGGGCATTATAAAATCTCTGTAAATTGACGCAAACGGGGCACTATAAAATCTCTGTAAATTGACGCAAACGGGGCATTATGAAATCTCTGTAAATTGACGCAAACGGGGCATCATAAAATCTCTGTAAATTGACGCAAACGGGGCACTATAAAATCTCTGTAAATTGACGCAAACGGGGCATTATGAAATCTCTGTAAATTGACGCAAACAGGGCATCACAAAATCTCTGTAAATTGACGCAAATGAGTTCAACCGACTATTTTTTAGTAAAGTAGGCATTGTACTCGATATTTTGAGTTAGTTTACTTAAAATTTGACTTAAATATTTAATCCAACATAAGTGAGTTGAAACAACTCCTTAGGGACTGTGCAATAATTATCAGGAGGGGGTTGGAAAATGGGCTTCAAGTAGGAAAATATTAGGTAATACCCCCTTCTAAAGGAGTGAATTTAGTTATTGCCCCCCTGATCAGTCAGAAATTTTGTACGACCCCCCCCCCCCCCCCTTCACACAACTTTTATATAAAATTACCCGACATTTTCTTAATATACACCTACCTGTTATTGCTACGAGGTAATGTTTGTTCCAGACGTGGATATACAGCAATGCTACATGTTTACTTGTTGGACATCCGTATCTGGAACAAACATGACCTCGAAGCAGTGTTCAACAAAGCCATCCAATTCCACTTCTGAATCTCTTGATTGCGAATCCGATCGCGAGTTGCTTGCACTGGAACTCATTTCCTCGTTAACGTTCTCTTGGGTTTCTCGTGGGATGCAAGAAGGATCACCACGAGCCTACTGGAGAACTCGTTCAACCAGTGCCACTTTACCTCCACTGATCTTAAGACCATGCTGGTTGAGGTGCATCTTCAATCTGTTGCAATATGATTATCTATGTTGTAGTGAAATTATGCCGATTTTGGTGCAATTATTATTTTGTCTGCAGTGGTTCAAATTTATTTTAATTAGAACCAGTGCAAAATATTTTCACCATGCAAGGCAAAATATTTGCACTGGCGTATAACTATATTCTACTGTTCAAATGTTGTGGACAATTCAAATTTAAAAAGCCAGGAACTCTTTATTACAATATTCGTCTCTATATTATAGAGATAGAGAAGAATAGATAATCGTATTGCAACAGATTGAAATTGCAGTTCAGCCACAGAACAGATCATCAAGCCTTTCAGTGTGAACTATGACCACTTAAAACAAAATGTTAAGCCCCCTCCTCTTGAGTGACTTATTTTACTTTGAGTCCCCCTTTCCTTGCCTTGATTTTACTTTATGCCCCCACCCCCCTCTGGTTTTCCAACCCCCTCCTGATAATTATTGCACAGTCCCTTATTTTGCCGAGAAAATCAAGTGATTGTCACCTTTTACTCAAACATACGATTTAAAACTTACTCACCGCAGTGAGTAAGTGCTTCTCACTCAAATTCAAAATATGAGTTAATTCTTAACCCTATTCAGCCTGGGCTTTTTTGAGTTTCTGAGCCTGGGGGGGAGGCACATTGTGCCCCCCCCCCCCCTTCGTAACTTCAAGAACATTAAGGCTATGACAATGAAACCTAGAGGGTACATAGTACGTCCAAAACTATCTCCTTTGCGGTCCGCACAATGGAACGATGACGCCATATGACATAGTTATTAGGTAATTAGTTATGCGACCGCCATCTTGGATCCGCCATCTTGGATTTCTGAATTTTTTAAAACCTCTTAAAAACCGTCCAAATTCACCCAAAATTAATGAAAACCAATAAATAAACGATAAATGACGTAAAAATGTAAAAGTTATACCAATAAACATTGTTTTTCTTCATTCAAAGGTATAAATATGCAAATTTAAAAAAACATGGCTGTCGAAATCTTGTTGCCATGGAAACATCAAGTCACGTGATCAAAAATTGTCATATGAAATTGTTGCCAGATAAATTTTAGGAAAAGTTACAAAGTTTGATGGCGTTTGAATACATATTAAGGAAGTTATGAATGTTCAAAGTTAGGGCGGGCGCTTCTGCCCCCCCCCCCCCCCCCAAGGCCGAATAGGGTTAACCCAATAAAGTGAGTTGAAACAACTCTTTATTTTGAGTGAACTTAGTGTAACAGTCTGACATCTACTCAAACGTGAGCAAAAGCACACACATAAGAGATTGCCGCTTCCGTCGCGAGCGACAGCGAGAAAAACGTATCATTCAAAGAAAAAAAAAATTCAAAATACAAGACACAGCTTAGTTCAACGGCGGTATTACTGTTGTATAAGATATTGACTCATGTACCATTTGGATCACAAATCTTTACTTCACACGTCAATGAAAAAACTCAAAAAAGTGAAAACCGATGAGGAGCACACAACTGACACAGCATTTTAATTCCTCGCGAAGCGAGGGCCGAAGGCCCGAGCGTAGCGAGGTTAATAAATTTGGCGGCCGAAGGTCGCTCGGGTGCTCGGGAGCTGAGCCGCGCGCAATCGAGCGAAAAGTTTATATATATATATTTATCATATGACCCGTACGGCCCTGCGAACCTTTTCTTTGCAAAACCATTGATGAAAGTCCCGTATGAGGGCCGTACGCATTTGCGCGAGCAGGGCCGGAAAAAGGCGTACGGCCCTACTACAAAAGCGTACGGCCTCGCGCGTTAAAATTTCAAGTAATTTTGTCTCCAATTTGGTCATATGATAAAATGCTTATTGACTAAGTTAGGTCGGGCCGGATGGGAAAATATTTGGCTCCCGGTCATGGCGCACGGACCTCGCTGCGCTCGGTCCGTACGCCATGACCTCGAGCCAAATATTTTCCCATCCGGCCCTCCCACTTAGTCAATAAGTACATAATACTGAAGATGTCGTGCAGTTGCCTAGCAACAAAAATCGCGACCGCTGACAATGGCGCGCTCTCATGTTTATTCATGGAGGCGGCCGGGCTTACGGTTTACTCATCGTCGTGAAAAAGTGTTTACTCTCGGTGCAGAGGAGGGGGGGGGAAGCCTATCCCATAATGTCTCATCACGTGACCTCGCATTTGCCGGTGATCGCCGAGGCAAGCAGTGGCTGTCAAGACACCCTTTTCAAGGCCTCTTGTCTGTCGGTCTTCTTTTGTCAGGATTTGCAATGTCAAGAAAACTTGTCTTGCAACGAACAGATACATGCTTTCGAAAATTTGTTTGAAGGATGACACGACAAACGAAATTTGCGCGCGCTTGAACGCGTAAGCATCCAACTACTTGTCCACGCATATGACGACACTCTTGCACTGTGTTAACCAAATAAGTGCTCTAAAAACTGAAAACCTTTGGGAAAAAGTTCTTCTCTTAATAGCTATTTGTTTTATCCACGGTTTTAGCTAGACACAGTAGTTCTGATGTCAACGACAGGAAAAACTGTAACTGACGCGTACAGCTAGCTTGTACGCGCGATATGGCGCGCGCATATATTTAATTTTGCTGCGTATTTTGTACTGATTTGTGCTTTCAGCACTGATGCATTTGCCAAGATTTTTTCCGCTATAACCTTTGTTCAAGACGGCTTTTGGAAATACAATGTAACCCTTTTTATACTCATTTACTTGAACTTGATTCGGTCTAAATTCGTTTTATTCCTCAAAGAATTTTCATATTCAACTCTGCAAACGTGCGCGAATTTCCTAAATCAGCTCGCCGTCAATTCAAAGCATTGACTGAAAGTACCCACACTTTGATGGTTTTATTCAGCTTGAAAAACCTGGAGGGATCTGGAGGGATCTGGTGTTTTAAGTCATTATGATATTAAGGAATACGTTATTAATGTTAAAATGCTAGTGATGCTTCGATTAAGAAGGAGGTACAACTGCACTTTCCTGGTATTTTCGGGGATGATCGCCATTTTCCTGCGAGCGGAAAATGATATTTTCTAAGGACGAGAAACGAGGATTAAACTTAGAAATATAAATGAAATTCTTGCATTGTAGTTCTTTTCTGTTACCAACGAACTATATTCTCTGATTCCCAAGTCTCCCATAATTAAAACCATAAAATGAGACTACCGGCAAAATCACCGAAATATGAGATTTTACAAAACGTTTGTTTATTCGCTTCAAATGTCGCCGGTAACTCGTTGCGTTGCATCATGGGATAGGCTTCCAAACCCCCCCCCCCCCCCCCCCACCCTGTTCTTCGTGAAACACGACCAATTTCTGATGCAAATGAGAAAGAACAGCAAATACAACAACGCTGGATTGAACAAGTGGCTTGAAATCCTTTCTCGAGAAGATTAACCACCGAAACTCCGCTGGAGCGAGAACGGCGACTTGAAATTCAACGCGATCGAGCAACGAAGAAACAACGACAGCATCGATTACAAAGACTTCGAACAGCCTGACCAAATGCCTCCCATTAGATTTCTGAACGAAACCGATCAGAAGAGGCGACACCGACTGGAAGTGTTAGACAAAATGATTCTGTTTATAGACGCAACGAGAGCAAACACTGATTTCAGGAAAGGCTCAAAGAAGAAGAACGATTAAGAAATCTAGCTCAAATCACCGCACTTTAATCCGCTCTTTAATGCTCTTCAATTGAAACAACCTACATTTAAAGGCAAGCAATCTTAAGCTTATATACAACCCTCCATAAATTTTTCTTTTAACCTTTTGCAAAAAAAAAAAAAAAAAATTTCAAGTAGCTGAACAACTGACACGCAGATCATAAGAGGATATTTTTCAATATAAAAAATTAGTACTCAAACACTGGAAACTATTGTCTTAGTACATGCTGTAAATTGATCATTATTGATTTTCTCGCATACATTGCTTATGATATTTGCAAAGAATATGTTGCTTCATCTTGAATATTCATGTTTAACTTTTGTAATCAATTTCGTAATTCTCATGACCTGTATCCTATTAACTCCTGCAATCTCAACCATTCAAGCGAATAGTGAATTGAATTAGCAATTATTTGATACACAGTGCATAGAACAACAGCTACAGAAGTATGTAAAGGGAACAGGTTAATTTTGAGAGATAGCACTCACAAACTTCAAAAAGGCCCACATCGCTAACATTTTGCAGTGCATCCTCCCCAGAGCTTCGCGAGGTTCTGCGAGACACGTATTTCTAGTATTTTAGCCTTTCCTGAACAGCTCTTGAAAGAGGTGTTTAGAAAGCCTGAATTTACCTGGAACGGAAATAGGAATGATTTCCGAAGAACAAGAGATTCAAAAGAAGTGCATTTTAAAGCCGTGTGTGAGCTAATTCCGCTGGGGCCGCTCGGCCGAGAGGTCTTGGGTGCGAATTGATCATGCGCAAGAGAGTCATTCCCGGCGGGCAATTCGTGGCGCTTGTTTCAACGAACTTCCATGTTACTGTTTTGCTGCTTGCTTTCAGCGCTCAAAGCTTCACTTGATTTGAAAAGACAACTTGTGTTTTGAGCCTTTTTCTCGTTCCACGTTTTCTGAATAAGCTACATGCAATGTTTTTACAACATATCAACGATCGCTATGCATACGATTGCTTCCAATCTACGTGCATCGTCAAGACAAGTTAATTTGATCGCCATGTTGGCTAGTTCTTTCATGCTACACCAATTCAAGCGCTTCATTCTTGCCGCCCTTGGGATCCCAAAGGTAAGTAAGCTTACGTTAACAATGTAAACCAGTTTAAATATTATTTTTGGCTACCTATACTGAAGATTTTCTGCGAATTTCAGGGTTCTGTCTTGGTGACTGTACGGGCTCACAGTCTTCACAAGGGATTTCACCTTGTGTTTTGTTTAGTCTTTTGTTTTTGGCCTTGTGTATCGGTACACCAGGACAGAACCAATTTCAGCCTGCTCATTTGAATAAATAAGCTTATAAGAAACTAAACCTTGAATTTTAACATTTCTTTCAATCTTGCAATTCTGTTCAAGTGATGTTGATTTTTAACATAAAGTACATGTACAGTATTATTTTCTTATTATTTTTTTCTGAAGCATCTCAGCAGTCCGGAATCCTAAATCCTTGAATCTGATTGGCTAATCACGCGCTTTCCCGCGCTTTCAGCCGGTCCAGCTTTTTACGATACGGACCGGGGTTACGGACCGGGTTTGCCGGTTGTACTTTCACAATTGCAATGACACTGAATTGATTTTCTCTTGATAAACTGCTTATATCATTGAATTTTCTCATAAATTATGAACCCAGACGAAAGCTAGCAAAGCGAAAGTGAATTTTTATTGGCCATATATAATATTTAACGACACAAACAAAGAAAACAATGAAGAAAACCGGCAAAGTTTCATCATAGCTGACATCGGCTGACATACAGAGACCAGACAACACGCTGAAGATCTTAACTACGCTTAAACCAGGTACAAAAAGACCCAATGAAGAAAGACAGAACAAACTAAATGGAAGGAGAAATCAGCCGTAAAAATAAAGGCCAATTTTATTCCTCGAAAAAAAGGCGAGTACAAGTTTCGATTTTATAGTTTTTGGGTTTGTTGTTGTTTTTTACAAAGCGGCATTTGTGGCAAAACATTACTATAATAAGATGCAATCTAGCGCTTTTTTTCAAAGGTTTTGACTCCATTCGGTTTAAGTGTTCTTATTTTTCTGGTTGTGTTTTTTCCTCGTAATAGAGATTCTGTGAATTTTTTATTAAAAAGTCTTTTGTCATTCTAGTCTTGTACTAGGTTTGTTGTCAATAATTTACACGCCATTTAGCGATCGGATTTTACGAGATAATTTGTACTTTCACTACATTGCTCGGTTTGTATGCTTTTATTTCTCGGTTTTTACCTTCCTTTATCTAAATTCTATAAGTTTTCATTCAAGAAAACATGATTTTTAAATTATAATAGCTCAGTTTAAGCTTTCGCCCCGCTATAAATAAATTATGCTCGACTTTTCTTTGTTTGAAAAGTTTTAAAGTTATAATTCAGCTTTGCACGGCTTCGCTGTAGGCAAGAACATTTCTCTATCCTCACCGGAGGCAAACACAAGAGCCGTTTATTCTACCAAGAGACATAAACTGATAGCAATGAGTTCACTTTGCACATTAAGTTTTTTTGTTTATGAATGGAAAGTTGTGAAGATTACCGAGCTAATTTAGATTTTGCGCGCATTCTGTCAGTTTAGCTGTACGCGGCGCGTAAGAAAATTTCTTGGAAAGCTGTACATGAATGATTTTCACGGCGAATCACAGAATTAAAGTAGGAAAAAATAAATAAGTTATTTACCGGCCTAGGTCGGTCCGTATAGTTAAAAACTGTGCCCTCGGTCTTGAGCACGGCCCTCGGCCTACGGCCTTGGGCCGTACTCAAGACCTCGGGCACAGTTTTTTCCTATACGGACCTCCCGGCCGGTAAATAACATATATTTATTGGCTGGGGCCTTTGGCTGCCCATTAGGAAACCATACTGTAGGTCATAAGACCATTGACTTGTTAATTGTTGGAGGTAAAACCATTGGAAAAGGTGAACATTGCTAAGTTAATCAGTACCCGGCAAAAATGACAATGGGTTATTCCAGAAAAAATCCACACCCCCCGACGGATGGCAAGATTTTTTTACCCCTCCCCACGCCTGGATTTCCTGGCCCACTAGACCCCCCCTCCCGCCAGGATTTCCAAGCCCAGAGACCCCCCCTCCTGCCCAGATTTCCAATAAATTTTTGGAAGCCCCAAATTTACAGATAATGAAAAAAAAATACATGTAGTTGCATCCAGGAGATCGTGTTTTTATATTTTTCTAAACTGTGGGATCAGTGCTATAAATTTAAATAAATATTGCGTGACACATCATAAAAAAAACTCCATGATTTCAAGACAAAATCGAATGAAATTGTGAAACTTTATGAGATGAAATGAATGAAATGTTTCTATAAATCTAATTCCTTAAATAACTGCTTTGATTTTGGTATGTTTTAATTTTTTCCAGGCTTCACAGTTTCTTCAAAGTGTTGTGTTTCATGCAAATTTTGTGTAAAATGTAATTTGATCGCGCATTGCTTTTCCTAAACATTTTTTCTTAAGGTCAAAACGTTTGAATGAAACTCATATTTCCTTGAATGAAAATGCCTTTCCCTTGAATAAAAGAGTTAAACACTTGTCAGAATTCAGTGATTTTCTGCTTCCAGAAGGCTTGGTGATTTATTTATGACATTTATCCTAATTGCAGCGCCGAGCGCTTGCGTCTGCGAAATATTGTAAACATCACAAAATATTATTTAATCCAACCTATTTTTATTACATCTAGTGTTTTCTAAAATTTCCGACTTTTCCTGTGAATATAGAATGCCATTCTTATCCGTAAGGATGATTCACATAATGTTTTCGCGAATCAAAAAAATCTTGAAAGCAAACAAATTCGGATAGTGTTTAATTTAATTATATTTACTAGCGCGCTTTTACCGTGATTATTGGCTTCACGAAGAAAACATTCGAACAAGTTTGATCGCAATTTGCCTTTAAGTATTAAATTGGAAAGCTCCTTCCAATCATTTATATTTCCTTCAAGGTTTAACGCGTCAACTAAACAGTACACTAGGAAGAGCGGCATAAAAGTTTGGACATTTGCGTAAGCCGTATATTATGAAGCTTATATCAGATTACAGGGAACGTGCACGAAAGCAAAACGATTTCTACAAATAGAAAACAATGCGTACTTGCAAAACGGTACATCTACTTTTTTTTGTCAAAATCTTTCGTCTTTTTTTAAATCGGCTGATACTTTTCCTGATACCTTTCCCTGACAATTTGTTGCTGGCAAGAACTCGGACATGAGCTTTGTTGCAAGGTACCGAAGCACGCTTCCGGTTACGTTAACGACTGACTTTCACCATATTTGAGTTGAATTTTCTCCCTTTCATCCGGTTTATTCTCTATGAATAATGTGGAGCCGACGAAGTTAAACCTTAACTTATTGTTTTGAACACAAAGTGTTCTCTTCAAAATCATTTTCAAAAAATGGACCCCCGAGGAAGGATTTTTAGGTCCAGACCCCCCTCCCGCCTGAATTTCCAGAGCCCTCAACCCCCCCTCCCGCGAGAATTTCCAGCATGCCATCCGTCGGGGGGGGGGGGGGGGGGGGGGGGGTGTGGATTTTTTCTGGAATAACCCAATAGTCAGTTCAGGGGTGTATACAAAACATGGACCTCTGTCAGTATAAAGGATGGACTGCGGACTGGGGACAGGGTATAAAACACAGTCTTCAGTTTAAATAAATTAATGGCATTCAACATCAAGTAGCAATGTCAAGACACAAGTAGAACAAGAAGGACTGGACCAAGTCCCAAGGTACACTGTACAACAATTATGGGATACAGACAATCCTATGTGCTTTTTTGGATTCGTTGTGCATGTGCTGTTAAAAAAATACTGATTACAGTGTAGGCCTGCTGGAGTATAAACAAACACATGTGCAAGCAACCATACTGATGAATAGTGTCGGAACAAGATAAAGATTGGTTTTGTTTGTTATTATTTCTAGATGCTTTGTGGATACTTGCGCAGAGCAGTGTTTAAGGTTTGAATGAGCCTCACCTTCCCCGTTCCCTCCCCCATCCCTCACCGAAAACTCAAAATGAAAACACTGCTTGGCGAGTATCCACGAAGCACCTACATGTAGAAACAATGAAAACAATCAGTATATGGCATGTGTTTGTTTACACTTGTATACTCCGCTAGACTTTTGTTTTATCCATGTTCCAAACGAAAAGCACATGAGATTGTCTGCATCCCATAATACGTGTAATAGCACACTGTAGCGTGGGACTTGAACCAGTCCTTCTTGTTCTACATGTGTCAAATAAAATCTGTGGGGAGAGCACAAAAACTTCACATGCTCCTGCTCCAACAGTACCAGCCAGAATCGGACTGCATGCATTGTATAAAATGCAATGTTGGCAAAAGCGTAAAATAGTAGGAAGTTAAATACTGATGTTGAATGCCATAATTTATTTCAACTTAAGACTGTGTTTTGTACCCTGTCCTCAGTCCACAGTCCATCCTTTAGACTGACAGAAAAATTTGGAAAAAGAAAATTAAATTTGACAAAAATAAGGGGTGGTCCATCAGGTGGTCCATGGACTGGGTCCACAGGGGTGGTCCATGTTTTGTAAATGTCCTCAGTTCAGTGTACATGTATTTTTTAGTGTGATTATAATGCACATATCTGTAGTTCGCAAACATCATATTGGATAGCTTTTTGTAAAGAGAAAGGCCCACCAGAAAAGAAGGCAATTTTAATTTGTTGTTGTAGGTACATGTACATATGTTGATTGATCATGTAGCTGTTGCACTTCACTTATTTTTTTTTTCTTTAGTCTGTGTGAGATACATGTAATGTTTGCTAATGAGGATAAAACAAAAATAGAATCAAGGATAGTTTTAAGCACAGCATACATGTACAGTTGTAGCCATTGTGTGGGTAAATAGCATCATTACGAAAATAACTACATGTATTTTTACTTTACAATGGACTGTACAGCCTTACAGCCTTACAAGGCTGTAAGGCTGTGCTCTAAATCTACATTATTGGTACCAGCTTATAAGTTTTGTGAAAAGCTACATGTTTGTGCACATTCTGATCACCCAAGGTCAAAAGTGACATGCTATGGGCCACTGTGTTGCTAGAGCACAGCCCAACATTGCAAAATTTTACCTTTGGGCGACCAGGAAATCTTTGTTTTTGCAACAAAGTTACATGTATATGCTGAGTACCCCAGATTTCAAGTGTTTGGAGATTTCGGGCTCCCAACTATTTTTCTTAGAGCACAGCCTCGGTTGTCTAATACATGTACAGGAATGTATGTAGTTAAAGTTTATATATATATTTTTAATCTAAATGGTGACTATTTCCTTTATTTCTTAGAAAGCTGACAAAACTACAGTACTATAAAGTAATGAAAAAGATGTGCATGTAGAATGGTCTGGGCCAGAGGTACAGTACATGTATACATGTACTTGCAGCAATGGAACTTGTTGATTAACTTTATTTTGTCTAACCCCCAGTCTGATTACACTGTATTGTAAGTTACAATGCATTGCATCACCATGGGAATTCCTCTTGATTTCTAACATTCCCATGCATGTAAGAGTGCATGTAGGCATCATAGACATCAATATTACTAACTTCTGCTTATGGACTCCACCTGTCTCTTTGAGGATAGATTCCATAGTCATGGTTTCATTAACACACAACTCCCTTTTAAAGGCCCAGTACCACCCAAAATACCACCAAAGTACCACCCACTGCCTCGACGATTGAATTTAACGCAGTCGAAAATTCCCGAAAGAGCCAATCACGAGCGAGCTCGTCATTTGAAAACAAAAACAAACGACCGCAAAGCGGAATGGGTGATACTGGGCCTTTAACCCAGAGTAGACTTAAAACTATGCAGGAGTTGCATGACTCTGTGTTGTGTAAATACAGTACATGTACATGTACAGGAGCATAATTTGCACTGGTCTAATGTCTTGCATGTATAATTATGATTGACATTGACTATAAAGCAGTTGGTTTCAAATGAAACTGTGATAGTGAATTGTGGGGAGTGAAACAAAATGTTAGTGTTATCAGTCATGTTGATAAAGTAAATTGCTACCATAAAAGAATAAAAAAGGTATTTTTTTTAGTGTTAGCCCTCAAAAACATCAGCCTTAATTTACTTTAACAACAATTCAGTTAATCAAACTACATGTAATCTACATGTAAACAATGAAACAACTGACATTATTCTTCTAACAATATATTTTTTTCTAATTACAAAACAGAACAGGGTACACTGTAGAAGATGCATGTACATGTACATGTAGTGATGATGATTGCAGTGACACTTTGCATGACAACTCTCAAGTACAGTGTAAGTATGTTGTTATGAATTAAACCCTGAATAAATAACTACAGTACATTGTACATTATTGCCAGCAGGAACACTGGGAAACTAACACACTTTAAAAAAAGTAAAACATGAAAACTCATTTATAAATTTTTGAGAGCTTGAGCATTTGCACTCACTTGTGGAAACTTTTTGTCATTGACTTGCTGATATTTGAAGTCCTGGGTCAATCAGTTTTTACTTCCCAAGTTATTCAAGTGTTACCTTTACCCTTGCAGTGCCTCTTTGCACATTACGAGTAAATGAGTACTGCCACATTACAGTCTTATTTGTGATAATGGCATTCCAACCAGAGGAGTAACAGCGTATTTTAATCTAGAGTTTGCAGAATTCCTCTGGCTTTTGTTTTATTATTTTCATCATATGATGCTGTACTTTTTTTAACTTAATGATAACCAATATGACTCCCTGTACATGTACATTAACATTAATTCCTTGTGAAAACACTTACCCTATACTGCCAGTCAAAAATGTTATTTTTCTGGTTCATAATTTATAGACTGAGGACAAAACCAAGGATAACAAACAACTTGATGCTGTTGAAACAGAATCTAGTAAGTTAACACATTTATAATGGAATTGATATTTGTGGTGATTAGATACAGGGAATTCAGGTTGAGGGTTTCAATGCGTTTGTTGAAAAAGCTGATTTATCGTATTGCAAGGGTACCCGTTACAAGGCAGGTTGTAAAACAAGAGCGGTGGCTCTTCAAGGCTGTGCTCTGAGAAAGATTACAGGAACCCGAAAGCTCTGAACCTGTGAAAACCAGGGTGCCCAGCATTATTTTATGAATTTTACAATGTATGCAAAAACATAGATTTCCTAGTTGCATCAGGGCAAAAGTAAGTTGCCAGGAAACACCAGGCACTGCTAGAGCAAAGCCCTGCTCTTGTACATGTATATCACAAAACCTTAAGTTTTCGACCTACAGTGTGTACAGTGTAGGACATGGCTACATTTTCCAAAATTTTGAAAAGCTAGTGTGAGACTAGTTGGTTTGATGGAGGTCTCCAACTCATTGTTTAAAATATATAAAAAAAAATACATTCTGACTTGCATGCATTATTTTGTTTCCTTTCAGATTTCACTATCCTATGCATTAATTCCTGCATTTTTTTGAAGGCCAAGAAACTTAGTGATGTAAAGTAATGAATTTATGTGTACATGTATGACAGATGCAATCTACATATGGAAATATTATTGAAAGGAAGTTTATAGTACATGTACATGTTAGGCTAAGGCAAACATTATGTTACAGTTTATTACATGTGATTATTTTTTTGGAATCCAATCAAGATAAGTAAATATTAAGTGAGAATTTATTTTAAAAATGCTATACATACCTCTTACTAACCGAGTTCGAGGGCCGTACTGTAAATTACGGCCCGCGTTTTTCCCCTTCGATTTATGGCCCAAGCGCGAAGCGCGCGGGCCATAAATCGAAGGGGAAAAACAAGGGCCGTAATTTACAGTACGGACCGAGAAAACGAGGTTAGTAAGATATTTATTATATCTCTAAATCGGAAAAGGAAAACCTTTCAAGTCAAAAGATGGACGGCTTCATTTGACTGACGTACGTCACAAGAAAGCAAAGAGCAAATTTTATTGGCTTTCAAAAATAGTGTGATCGGTCCTCGATTCGGCGTGAACTTGCGTGGCTCTTGAATGAAAACTCTATAAACGAATTAATTTAATCTTTCAAATGATCTTCCATGTGTTCGGTAGGACGACGGAAACCTGACATAAGGTAGTTTTCTTTGAAAAGGATTCTTAGTTACTGGCGAAGACAAGCGAGGAAAAGAAGAATGAAAACGCCGCGATAAAATCGCCAAAACAAACGTGTTTGTCAAACGGGAAAATGTGGCAGCACTTCGGTCTACAGCGGTGAACGAAGGAACTCTCAAACTTCTAAAAGGACACTGAAAATATCTCGTCATCAAATACTGCAAGTTGTTTTTGGCTTTTTGTGTGCTTTAGTGGCTTCATGCCGAACTTTGTGCGTGGATGAGTTTGAATTTCTATCGCACCTGACAAATTTTCAGCGTGAGCTGCAGCAAGAGCGTATTTGCGAATACGCAAAATTGTTTTCATGGACTCCACTACAAGGACAAAAATTTCGCTGAGGAATCAAGGTACACTTTTAGCGTAATTTTGTAGCTTCAAGTCTGTTCTTATTAGAGCCACTGCCACAAACGATAACTCTGAACTTAAGTTTATAACCAGACAAAAACTTGATCAAACTAAGTTAAGCTTAATTTAAGCTTAAGTTTTGCCGATGGAAGTCGTTTCAAGTTGTTTTGCAGCTTTATGTTTTTCATAGAGACATTTTCTTACGAAGAAAGACTGTTTTGTTAATGCTTAATTAAATTGTAAGAGTTAAACGAATTTGCCGTGTTACTCGAGTTTTTATAACTTACAGCCTAAAAGCTAAATACCAAAACAAAAAAGCTTACTCGAGAAAATTGTCAATGCTTTTTGATTCGCAGCTAATCAGTTTTTTGCTAAAGTTATATTTTAATTTCATCGGAGAGTTTTTGTAACCTGGCATGTTAACCCGCTTAGCTCCAAACGTTTCCTCTGGATAATTTTTAATGTAGAAAACAACTTTTGTAAGCGTGTGTTAGGCCTGATGCTGAGACTCTCAAATTTAGCGGGCCGTACTGTAAAATACGGCCCGCTAAATTGACCAATCACAGCGCGCGTACTAACTAAGAGATATAATAAAGTATTGTAGTGCTATTATATGAAAGTACAAACGATGAATTTAATGTCCTATTTAACGTCTTTAATTTTTTTATAGAATTATTTCCCATGTATCAGACCATTATGTGTGTTGTATTTTAGGTTTTCGACAGCATTTAGGTTTTATTTATCAGAATTTTTATACATTTTTGTTAAATTATAGAGATTTAGAGAACAAAATTATTATAAAGAATTATTAGATTTACCTTCTAAAACAATCATTATTTGGAGTCGTAGATAGGATTTTTATGCAGTTTTTCTCTCTGAGATTGTCTTTGATTTGTTTCTTTGGACAGCTTACACGTAATCGTATATCAAGATTTAACACATTGAAATATATCTTAATGAACACCTTCATGTAACTTTGTTGAAATTTGATTGTACTGTATAACGAGACTTGAGCTATGTTCACACTTGGTGCCCAAGCACCAGTGCCTGGGTACTGGCGCAGAATGGTGTTGTGTTCACACACTTGGCACCCATCAGACACCATTTTAAAAAATAAGCATAGCAGGGAGTTACATTGTATATTATGCGTATGTAAAGCAGTGGATTGAGGGTCAAGTGCTTCTAAAGCAACAAAATATGCATTTACACAGAGCCTGTGCTCACTTAAGTGCCCGATAATAAATTCTCATGTGCCAAGTGTGAACTGAGCCGTACTGAAGACCTTTTAATTTCACTTTATACAATGTATGACTGGTGTTTAAAATCTTACATTTTAAAACACTTACATTCCGCTGCCATTAGTTTTATTTGAACTTCAGAGTTATTAAATGAAAGGCAGTAAAGTTGTTCAATCCTTTTGTTTGACTGTAGCAAAATTTTTCTTTCTACAGCTAGATTTTATTGAGAGTAATGTAGACATTTTGCAAGAATTTATATTTGCAATAAAATTTTAGAAATTTACAGACATTATATGAACTTCTCTGTGACATTTGTGTGGTTTATTTGTGGACATTTTACTAACATTTTATGCAATGTTCCGTTTACTTTTTACAGATATTTTAGTGAGATTTTATGCTATGCATTCTTCACGTGTTCCATTTATACACCCTGATTTTACAGAGAAAATGTGGACATTTTGCACAGATTTAGTGCAATAAAATACATACATTTTACAAGCATTGTATGTACTTTTCTGTGACATTTTGTGTAGTTTTTTTGTTTACATTTTACAAACATTTCATTCAGTTTTTTTGACTCACTTTTTACAGAGATAATAAGGAGATTTTATGTTTACTGGTTTACAGAGATTCGTTGTTTGTAGCATAAAATCTCTGTAAATTTTACACAAAATTTACAAGAAAAACATCAAGATTACATACATATTTTATGCGATCTTAGTGCAGAAAATGTGCTGTAATTTACAGACTTTTTACGAAGTTACAAAATCTCTGGGAATGTGCACGTTTACAGAGTTCGTAATTTACAAAGGAAATGTAGACATTTTGCAGAGATTTAACTAACTTTAGTGAAGTCTGTAAGTGATTCAAGTTTTCCAGTGGTGCAGGAAGTATGGGATAGAGTGTACTGACAAGTGGTATGACCATCAACCCTTGCCGATCGTAGAGAATGGAGAAGTGAGGATTACCTGGGACATGACTATCTACACAGACAAAGTGCTGAAGCATAATCGGCCAGATATAACTCTAGTGCATAAAGGTACACAGAAATGGACACTTATTGATATAGCTGTACCAGCGGACCAGAATATCACCAGGACTGAGGAGGAGAAGGTTGAGAAGTACCAGGAACTAGCATTTGAAATTAGAAGGATTCATGGAGCCTCGAAAGTCACAATAATACCTATCGTGATTGCTGCTCTTGGAAGCATATCGAAAGGTGCAAAGACCTGGTTTGGAAAGTTAGATGTACCTGACTTCCTTGGAAGTGTACAAATATCGGCCATTCTCGGAACTGCGCACTTGTTGAGGAAAGTGTTGTGTCTCTAAGCTACGGGGAGTGGCTGAGACAATAAACAGGAGGAGGAGGAGGAGGAGGAGGAGGAGGAGGAGGAGGAGGAGGAGGAGGAGGAGGAGGAGGAGGAGGAGGAGGAGGAGGAGGAGGAGGAGGAGGAGGAGGAGGAGGAGGAGGAGGAGGAGGAGGAGGAGGAGGAGGAGGAGGAGGAGGAGGAGGAGGAGGAGGAGGAGGAGGAGGAGGAGGAGGAGGAGGAGGAGGAGGAGGAGGAGGAGGAGGAGGAGGAGGAGGAGGAGGAGGAGGAGGAGGAGGAGGAGGAGGAGGAGGAGGAGGAGGAGGAGGAGGAGGAGGAGGAGGAGGAGGAGGAGGAGGAGGAGGAGGAGGAGGAGGAGGAGGAGGAGGAGGAGGAGGAGGAGGAGGAGGAGGAGGAGGAGGAGGAGGAGGAGGAGGAGGAGGAGGAGGAGGAGGAGGAGGAGGAGGAGGAGGAGGAGGAGGAGGAGGAGGAGGAGGAGGAGGAGGAGGAGGAGGAGGAGGAGGAGGAGGAGGAGGAGGAGGAGGAGGAGGAGGAGGAGGAGGAGGAGGAGAATCTTAAAAGGGAAATTAATAGAATATGGAACATGAGAACTGTACAGGTGGTACCAATTGTTGTCGGATCATTGGGAAGTGTAACAAAAAAATTGGACTAGTGGTTGGCAAAGTCGAATGTTAAAATTAGTATTTCATTACTTCAGAAGACTACGCTACTGGGAACAGCGAGGATTTTGAGAAAGGTGTTGGAACTTTAGAGTAAAGAGAAAACCCTAGGGGACCTTTGGTCATGGGCTATGACCCGCTCCCTTAGGAAACAATTCGGAAAAAGATCATCCAGTTCATTCATGAAGATAATAATAATAATAATAATAATAATAATAATAATAATAATAATAATAACTAGTGTATCCAAAAGATAGTAACTGCTGCCGGAGTGATTTCAAAGTAAATTTGTCTTTTATTCCGTACAATCTTCGAAAATCTTTGCCATTCAACGGTCCTATCACCATGCCTCACAGTCCTCGCTCAACTCGCGGTAGTCTTCGACACTTCAGTTCCGATTTCGACTGGGACATGTTGGACCAAAATATTACAAATTTCGCAGCCAACAGCTTGAAGCAGCAAGCGAGGCTCTTGTTCGTGGCGCAGTGCATTCTGGCCCAAAATGTGTTCGTGGCGCAGTGAATTCTGGTAAAAAGCGATCAAATCGAGATTTTTCCTAGCTTATATTTTTTTCTCATATATTTCTCTTAAATCCTGATTATGTTGCTGCTCACTCGCTACGCTCGTTCCGCAGCAATAAAGTATTTATTTAAAGAGGGTTGCACCAAATAGCAAAGCTAATAAACTTGTGGCCCTCTATAAAACTACTCTAATTTACAAAACTATAAAAATTACGAATTTTATATATAAAATTGATAAAAATAGAAATCGGCCTTGGAAGCAGAATTAGCAGACTTTATGTTTGAGCTGAACCCCCAAGTCTCGTGCAGATGGACATGGAATCCCCTAACCGCGCTCTCTCGTTAATGTAGCGGGCATATATTTTTAATAAGCGCTCCTTTTCCATTTCCGCATCTTTTGCCGGAAAACCACTCAGTGGAAAGTTCGCGACCCACCCTCTCTACCCGAGTGATCAGTGTTCGGACCTTCGGACCTTTCGCATTAGTTTTTTTTCTCGTGTGTTTGGCGGTTCCCCCAAACATAATTTTCTGTCCTTAGCTGCACCCCGATCGCTTGTTCCTTTCGCTGCCGGAGGAAACTACTGCACTCCACCAGCGACACTCCGTGTCGTTTCCTGACTACGCCGGAGTGTCACTCTCCATATCTTAATTCAACAACAATGAAGGCAAGAATGATATAGTACCATGACGACAATGATCGGACAAAGTGCCAAAAAGCGATTTCCGGGCCAATATCAGCGCTTCCTGGAACACCATACAGCGTTTGCTTCAGATATAGTAAGCTGACTTTTGAAAACATGGCCGACGAAAATTGCAGCAATTTCACTACAACTAGGCCAAACAAGGGTTTTTATGACCCTGATCAGCCCGAAAATTACAGAGAAGAGAGCGAGAGCGAGAGAAAAAAAGACTAGCAACAGTCTTTACTTTTTTATATTGTGGAGGCCAAGGACACTCACATGCGCTTACTTAGGGCGACAAAAATCCAGCTAGAATTATCTCAATAGTATGGCGACAATTAAAGGGAAAAGTGCCAAAAAGCGATTTCCGACCAACGGCCGCGGTTTCTGGAACACTCCACAGCGTTTGCTTGAGATAATTATTTTGATAGTATAGCTACAATGATCGGGAAAAGTGTCGAAAAGCGATTTCCGGCCAACGTGCGTTAGCGCTTTCTGGAACACTCCACACCTCTCCACAGCGTTTGCTTGAGATATATAGCTGAATTTCAAGTTTGAAAACATGGCCGACACCTGATTGAAGAAACGTTGTTGGGAAAAAACGTAATACATAAACGATACGACACAATGGGATTTTGGGAATATGGCAAATAAGGCTCGCCAACATTCCATTTATTGTTTAATTAAAATTTATTCCTTCTTAAGAGTTTTTCAGATATTGATTTGGAGTATACTTTGTTATAATAACGTGCAATTTATCTGTAAAATTGGTAGCATACGAGAGGTGGTCGCATGTAGAAGCTCGACTGTAGTCGTAATACTGTTTTGAATTTTCACTTTGGAAATATCTGCAAGGGTCAACGAGCAATTCAAAGGCGTTGGATCCTGATCTAGTCAGCAAATTTCATCTAAATAGGAAATAACAAATCAAGCAAGGCTGACTGTCCAATATAACGTAAAGGCCCTGTCACACTATTGCGTATTAAAGAAACGTATGATTTGCGTATGAAAATTCATAAAATAATTTTCATACGCACAAAATTCCCTTGAAAATACAGCGTATGACCAGCGTACTTGACCTATGAGTAACGTACCTCTAGCGTAACTCTCGCGTATTCAGCGTATTCCTAGCGTATGATTAGCGTATAAACCATACGTCCGAATACGCACAAAATTTTTAAGCATGTTTAAAAAAAATTTTCTGCCTCGCCGAATGCCATCGTATACCACCGTATGCGACCGTGCGTGAAACGTATACAACCTATGCCTAACGTTCCCCTAGCGTATGTCAGCGTATACCAGCGTATGAGTGATAATTTTTCATACGCTGGCATACGCTAGTACGATACGCAATAGTGTGACAGGGCCATAACGTTTCCACTTTTGAAATGTAACGTCTTTCGGCATTGTAATTTTTTTTGTTTCTTTGCGATTTGAATTGTAACGTTTTTCTTTTAGTCATTTTATTCATTGAAGAAGTGACGCTGTGCCTGACGAAATCAGATTATACACAATCCCAGTTGTACAGTCAGCCTTGCTTAATTAGTTTTCCTATTTTTGAATTTTCGCATTTTTTAGCCAAACCTTTCTCAAAGTATCATAATTAATTATCAAAACTTCGAAGAAACAAAAAATATATGCACAATGCATGTCATGGTTTTACATCACAACAAAACGTTTTGTGCTGACAGTAATAGTTTATTTTAAGCTGTTTCAAGATATAAATTGATAGCTTTCAAATAATAATCATGTGTAGCTCTTATGATAGAAGTGTGAAATGATACATATTTATATTCTGATATTATGCTACTTTGAACGATTTTTAACGACTATTTTTACAACATCGTTGTTTTAAAATTCGCGGCGTGTAACGCAACACGCTGAACGATTTTCAACGCAACAATTTTTTGAACCACTCTTCAAAAACTTGCCACATGTTGCCGCAACAAATTGTTGTGTTTAAAAATCGTTCGCGCTCTCTTACACAGTGTTAGGTTTTAACGTTAAGAATTGTTCCGTGTAACATCACCTTCATATTATGCAGCCAGCTTTTTCGTTTTCTGAATACAATGGTTAAATGCGTGTTTTAAAATACACTGATTAGCTGTAATTACACGCACAAAAAAAAGCACGGAACCCCAATATTTCAGCACCGTTTCCAAAGTATTTCGCCATGATTAATTTCGCCAATTGAGCACTTTTTGAAGACTCTTCTTGCTGCGGGAGTCACCGTGGAATGTTTCTGAAAATATGTCAACCATTTTCGGTTGTTACGCATGAGTAGAAGCTCAATTTGATTCAGATTCACCACGGTACTGGTACCACTCTGTCCGTGTTTACACGAACAATTCCGTCATTTTGAAAATGAAGCAAACTGGGTATCAAATATAATTATATTGTTTGCATAGGGGAAAAACACTAGAATCTGATCCATTTCAAACAATTTTTCGAAAAATTAAAATGGTGAAACATTTATTAATTGTAAACTTGAAACACTGTGATTTTTTTGTTAAAATTTGTCAAAGGTCGGTGCCGAAATTATGGGGTTCCGTGCCGTTTTCAAATCGTGACTGTGCAAATTATCGGCGATTTTCTTTGCGCTTTCACGGTGATTTCATTTTGGAACGCTGTCATATCAGCATTAAATCTGCCGTGCGGAGCCCCTCAAGGAACACTTAGCATGTTTTACTCTAACTTCTTATGTATGTTCTAGTACACAAAAATCAATTTCGTTAGCAAATCGCCCTTTAAATCGCGGACAAAATCGTTGCTCCACATGCACTGAAAATCGCCTGTTGAAATTGCCCTTAAAATAACAAAAAACATGTACATTTCAGAATATAACATAATTAACTCTAATAGTTGTAATACATATAACAAAAAAGATCAAAGTCCGTGCGAACGGAGCACCATATTTACATGTAAGGCCGACTTATACGGCTGTCAAAGGTTACCGGGAAGGTTAGTGATCAAAGTTCTAATTGATTTTCACATGTGAAAGAGTTTGATTGCAAATGGAAACCCAGCAACAACATAACAGACAATATTAAAGCAGGTGATAGTGATTCCAAGTCAATCTTGTTTGGATACATTTTTCAAATTAAGCGTGGTTTTAGAAATAAATAATTGTTCCAAGTAATTATGTTATGGGAATGAAATTACAGTTACAAACTTTTTAATACATGCGCAAGCGTATGAAAATCTTAACAAGATCAGAAGGCATATTCTTGACTATATATCTTTGTAATAATTCAAGGTGTTTAATCAAAGCATTTGAAAGCATTTTATACGATAACACATTGTGATCAAAGCATTCGTTAATTGATCAAAGAAGCTTCATGACAGCCTAAACCGGCCCGTACTGCTTCCTGAAAATACTGGGCTAAATACTATTTTAGTCAAGTTAATTCAAATGTTAATTTATACAGTGGGTATATGTGAATATGTAATAATTTTCTACCTTTGCTAAAGGGAATTGAGGGTTTTAAAAACCCTGTCGCTAACAAGCCTGGTTCAGGAATGGTGAACACGGATTTCTCGGTTGCTGTGATAACATGGCTGTTTTTTATCCTATTATATTAATATCCGGAGGAAACTCTTATATGTATGGTATTGGACGGAGCCTTAATATTTAATCATTGACTGGGCGGTGGACATGTGCGCTTGGCGCATATCACATATGACATTACTTTTAGTTCGCCTTCGTCTTGTATACACGCTACTGCTTTTTCCCACCCTTTCCCACCCGCGGTCCGCATCGGGGGGCACAGATTCGGTCTTGTCTTTTCCTGGTGCCCCTTGATGCGGCTTTGCTTTGACCGGCAAACAATAAGTACGATTTTGTATATTTCCCAGTGTATTTAGTCGAATCCTTATTAACCGCGAAGAATTATAAGCTATATAAGGGTGTGTGCGACGCAAATGAGTCTGCTTTTTGAGCCGTTTTGGTCAGAAAATGGGTATCGATTTATGAGTCAGGTCTCAATTTCTCGGGGGTCGGGTCTAGTAGTAGTAGTTATTTAAACTCGGTTAAAAATCTTCAGTTACACCAATAGTATTTTAATTACAATCATTTATAAAAATTAAGATAACTATAAAAACTGATTTACAAGATTGCCGAGTGGGAATAAATACTCGATAAGCTGTGACAAAGCTGTTCCTTAAAAATATTATTTTCAGTTGGCCGTGTAATTTTTTTTATACTATTTTTATAACTGATTTTAGCGGATATAAATATCTGATGTCAAATTTAAGCCTTCAAGAGCCGTGTCCATGAGTATCTTGCCCCTTCTTGAAGTTTATTTTTTACATTTATTTTCAAATTGCGGTGAACCAATTGATTGGCCCCTCAGAGTCCCCCTTTATTGTTAGGCGCATATACTCTGATGTGGCTATTGTTTACAAAGGCATTTATAAAAAAATCACTTGAATTTCAAAAAGCTGTTTTCGGTAATAATTCTTGGACTAAACAACTTCTAACAATATATTTTAAGAGCGAGAAGATTGCATCACCTTAATCCGAGCCGTTTCTTGCCCGCTGCATTGCTCGAAACATTGCAAAGGACATTTCGTAAACTTTATAAGCTCATTTATCGGCAATCAGAATACTACAGTAGTTCAAGGAATTTATATATTTAAACTTAAGTTTAGTTTCATTGCTGTCTTTTATATAATAATAATAATAATAATAATAATAATATTTTAATTCTACTTTTTATTGTATATAACCCGTGCTCCGGTTTGTCTCCTGGTTTAGAACTTTGAACATTTTGCATATTTTAGCGTAAATTTGTTTAGTTTATTATATATATACATATTTTAATTTTACTTTTTATTGTATATATTTTTTAACTCTAGTCTCACTAGTTGGAGCACAGGTCACGCCTAGGCGCCCTGTGTTCCTTTTAACTGTATTGCATACAGATAGTTTTTACTGCTTATAATAATAATAATAATGCAATGACAACAGCCAGAACATAATGTTAAACAAAGATAATAATAATAATAATAATAATAATAATAATAATAATAATAATAATAATAATAATAATAATCACTTTATTTAATGTACCAGTCAATTCCAAGACCGCCCATCTCCCCCCGGGCATACCCCGGGCATTTGACGAGAGGTTAGCTCCGCATAGTGGGGCATTTGACGTGAAACGAGGCCCGACGGGGCGGGCATTTGACTAGGTAAAAGGTAAGGTAAAAGGTATGTAAAAGATTTCGTAATCCATTCTTTCCGGTTCCACGTGTCTGTTGCGTTGTTGCGAAAGCGACTAAGCAAGATCTTTGTTCATATTTAGTATTTCGAAACATATGTTCGTTCTATTTTTTTCGCTGCAACTAAATCTAGCTAAGAGATATATAAACAACAGACGACAGCACAAGCAAAGATTTAGATATTTAAAGTGAACATGAAAGATAATATACGATTTATATGTTGGTCGAATTCAATAGTGGCATGCATCTTACAGCGTACATGATCTCACCTCGAAAACAATCCGAACAGCACCAGTTTATAGATTAGTCTTGGCAAGTCTACAAAATAATGTTAAAGAAAACCATCCAGGTCGGCTAAAAATTGTTTTGACTTCGCAAATAGCGTTTAAGAACAATTTCAGACTTTACATACAGGCTTCGTTGCACCGAAGTTGCCAACTTCGTTTCAAAGTTCGCAATTTGGTTGGCAAACTGACAAATGTAATTGACAACTTCGCAACGTAGTATCAAATTTGCCAACGAACTTGGCAACTGGTGAGGCCAAAGTAAGCTGAAATCCACGGTAACTAGTTACTTTAATCCCTCCTTGCCCAGACGGTGGGGCATTTGACGCTCTGTGAAGCCCTGCACGGTGGGGCATTTGACCGTATAAACTGCCCACATAGTGGGGCATTTGACAATTTTTTTTAAAAAAAGTCAAATGCCCGGGGGGGTTGCCCGGGGGGGTTGCCCGGGGGGGGGGATGGGCGGTCTTGGAATTGACTGGTACATAAGTGTCAGCACTAATTGGGGACACTAAATAAAGAAACAAATATTCAAATAGAACATAACATTTTAAAAATCCCAACTGGCAGGAGGCAAACCAGTTGGCTATTTTACAAGCGTGGTCGAGGAGTTGAACTCGGGTCTGCCGTGAAACAACTCCAGCAAGTGGTCAGAGCGAGACTTGAACCCGGGACCTCCGGATTACAAGTCCGACGCCCTAACCACTCGACCACGCTGTCTCCCACAAAGCAAAATACTGTCAGTGTACGTTGTTATAAAGAAAATATAGATATTTATTATTTTGATTATAACAAGTTTTGTTGAGTCTGCGTATTGTATATTCTCGTTTAGCCTTGTGATTATTTCTAGAAGTTTGATATTTAACTTATAGGTTTTATTTTTGTTCTTACTTTAGATAAACTCGAGTAGTAGTATTAAGATAAGAAGTAAGCGTTTATGCTGTGCCATAGCACTTCAATTTACCCAGTGTGTGGTAACCTTGCTCGCTGCTATGGCCAGTATCCCCAAACCTGAGTTGTTTCACTGGAAGCTTTGTCTTGTCAGTGAGGAGACCGCTGTCTTCACGCCATACTTTGTCATTCGCATCACAGTTACAACCTCGACTGGAGACTGCACATGAATTTGTCATCCCGCATGCGCACTTACCACTGCCAGGTGATGCTCCGCCCCAGTATGTCATCTTAGTAGAATCACGTGATACCCACCAGGCCTCTGAATACTCGAATAACGCTGTATCATAACACTCGAACTTGATAAACTGCTCACAGTGTGAGGACACTCCGGTGAGACTCGCCAACTGAGACATATTTGCTCCTGTGTAATGAATGTCACGTGAGTAGTTACCTGGATCTTCATATCCATCCACCAATGTTCTGCTCTCACTGTCGTGACTGATGACTGTCACGCCAACTCCGTTCTTGTCAGTCATGTTACAAAAAGCGGTAAATGGTGCCAGACCTCCCTCGCCATCAGGATCAATGACGTAATTTTCACTTGCTGCTGTAGGTTCGAACATCTTTAAATTGCTGCATGAATTAGCAAACGCTGAAGATAAAAGTTCATAATTAATCATTCAATTCGTTGTCCCAGTTATTCAATTATCCACTTCGCACACCTCCTGCTACTAAAATGAAAATGTGCGACTTCTACAATTAATATATATAGATAGGCAGAGCCTAACAGCGAAACACTATGAACAAGCTTAACTAAGGTTAAACTTAACAAAGGTGAAAGGTCGGGGGCCACAGTAATTGGCGCAAGCTGTTGTGGTGTCCCTGCCAAGTTTGGCGAAGTTAAATAAATAAATAAAATAAAAAATAAAAAATAACGACCGGGCTATTTTTCAATTTTAGCAATTCTCAAAAAACAGTATTACCCGACCGTCTGCACAGTACATTTAGATCGTAGAAAAGTTCACAAAAACAACTTTTCTCCGACTAGAATTACAGGTACGACTACTTTCCGAATAAAATACAGTTTTTGTTTGCCAAGAATTTCCCGAGAAACTGATTTGGAAATCAAAATTGCAAAAATACACAAATATATTTGCATATTAAAGGAGACGCGAGTGAAGACAGAAAATCTAAGTCTTGTTTTGTTTACATAAAATCGCTTTTCAATCTATGTAATGAATGAACAAGCACGTAAAATTGGACAACACAATCTTCTTTCAAAAACTTTCATTCAAATCTTCATTAGTTTATGTTTAAAAGGTGCTCGCGCACTAGGGGTCATTTTGCAGCTACATGACCTAGGAACATGTAGCAGTTTTAGGCCCAGTTCAAACGTCGAACTTCACATGTGCCGAACCTAATGCAAATTAGCAAGAACAATAGATTTTGCTCATTTGCATTAGGTTCGGCACATGTGAAGTTCGACGTTTGAACTGGGCCTTAAAATCATATTCCGTACATATAACGCGGCATAGAGTGGGAACCAATAGCGGGGACATGAAGCACCGACGAAATCACAGCATGTACACACAGAACAAACTGCGCCCTAAGCATGTCCCTGGGACATCTATCCATTTTACTCACACATTACGGGGCATTTTACAGGCATGTGTACCGGGAACATGCAACAGGGACAAAATCACAACTAACACAGACAATTAAGCAAAGCAGCGGGAACACGTCTCGGGGACGTGTAGCTGCGGTCAATTTCTGTTTCGTTCACATGAGGGGGGCTGTAGCAGGCGCCTGTATCGGAGGCGCGCAGCAGGGACAACATCAAATTGCGCACATACATTCGTAACTGCAGCCATTACATGTCCCGGGGACATGAAGCCGCAGTCAAATCCTGTTCTATACATATCAGTGGAAATGCAGCAGGCGCTTTTATTAGGAGCTCGCAGCAGGGACAAAATTTATTTACGCACACACATTCGCAACTTCAGTTATTACGTGTCCCAGGGACATGCAGCCGCAAGGTGTCGCATTGTCTGAGTTCTTCGTGCAACACGATTTCACACGATGTTTTGACACTGCAACATGTCCATTTGGTCGAACTTCATGCGGCATGTTTCAGCAACGAATGTTGCCAAATGGACCTTTTTTTTTCTCGTGTAAACAGCTCGGGAGCGTGCGCCGGCAGCTTACTGAGAGATTAAACCAATCACAAGCAGCGAAAAAAACGGGAATACAATACTTTCATGCTTTCGTTCTTGCGATAAACACACAATTGGACGAAAATAGATGGATAATTACATTGTGTTGAAATGCAATAAATAGGGAAGCAACGTTTAAAACTAAGTCAGTCCATTGATTACCCCGTTGAGCTATGGCGGAGAGTGGAGAGCTGGGAAGGGAAGTGGAAGAAGTTGCTGAAATATCGAGCGGCTCGGTGTGGAGTGCAAGCACGACACGAATGCTGATTTCATTTTACAAGGAAAATCCTATAATATGGGACAAGCGATTGAAAGAACATGGAAACAAAACAAAGACAAAGAGAGCCATGATGCCACTTATTGCCCGGTTTGAAAAGACCAACCCTCCGAGGTCTGCACAAGACTTGAAGGCGAAATGGCACAGTTTGAGCAGCTCAGTGTTGCGATACTTGAAAAAGCAGAAGGACGAAGAGGATATTGAAATAAAGTGGCCTTTCTGGGAAGACCTTAACTTTTTAAGAGCATCGCTTCAAAATTCGGAAGAGGATAATCTGGTTTGGATGGCGGAAGAAATAGGTAAGCCATTCAGTCATTCGGATTGAATTAATGAACGATATACATGTAATTACAACAAATGTACAGGCATAAGATTGCGGATGACTATGATTCGATTTTGTGGGAGCAAATGCAAATCCAGTCATACAGCGAACAACAAACAGGCACCCCTACAATAGTGCTCAGTTTTAAGCTCCGAATCTTATTTTTTAGCGTATTTCTGGTTTATGTGGAAAGCTAAGCATCCGCAGCTAGTGTAGCACTGTTTGCGGCAGAGTGTGCAACTCAAGTGAAGATCGAATTTCGAACATAAGGGGTACACCATTAGAAATTGGGGGAGGGGGGATGGCAAAATATTTTTGTCATTGTTTTTTTCTTTTTTCTTTTCTTTTTTTTTTTTTTTTTTTTTTTTTTTGGGGGGGGGGGGGCTACCAGGGATGTGCAATGTGCACGATTGATTTTCTAATTATTTGCTAATTACGCCCCCCTCCCCCAACTTGTTATAGTCCACCCCTAAATGACAATTTTAAAAGTAACGCAATGATATTAATCTATTTTATTTGTTTGTTGCAGAGACCCTAATTTCTTTTTACCAGACTAACGAGTGCCTATGGAACCACAATATCCCTGAGTATCACACGAACAGCAACAAAGACCTACTCTTGGATTGCCTTGCTAAAGAACTGGAGGATAAATATACCAAAGAGGACATTCAGAGAAAGTGGAAGAACCTGCTCAAGGTCTATAGGCAAGAACACGGAAAAGTCCAAAAGAAACCATCCGGTTCAGGTACCAATGACGTGTATCGGTCTTCATGGGTGTTTTACGCGCATCTTCAGTTCACCAACAGCATTTGCGATGACACAGACGACACTATCGACACGATAGCCGGTAACTCGTCAGCGAAAAAAAGAAAGAAACAACGAGATGGCATCGAAAACAAGAAACTAGAATCATTTGAGCAAGAAGTAGTGGCGATTAAAGCGCCCCTCCCTGCTACAGGCGACTCCCCTACACACGAGACCAACGAAGCACATGTATTTGGAAAATACGTTGAATTGACATTGTCCAAACTGGCTCCATCCACATTTCGGTGAGCCAAGAAGTGCATTTCAGATGTTCTTTTTGAATTAGAGGAAAAAGATGAGATAGAAAAGGCCAACAGCACCAGTTTCGCTCGAAATTCAACTCAGCGTGTATTCAGTAGAGTTGACTATCCTTCAAGCCTCGCTTCTGGCTTGAGCTACAGTGACACCAGCTATGCTAGCGCTTCCAACATCACTCCGCCTGGGTTTAATCCATATCTCCATGGTGGTACACATATGCAGTCTGCCGAACAGTTACCGTCACGACTATCCTTTGGTGCTGAAAACTCTCACAGGAACCAATCACTCCTGCCGGACTTCGACTAGAAAATAGACAATTCAAAGTAAAAACAGGCTATTCCAGGATTACATTTAGTGCATACCCTGATTATTATGCGCAATGCATTTGTTCCTGTAAATTAACTGATTAAAAAATCAAATGACAACAAACGTTTTTCTCGTGTATTTGCTTTCAGTCGTCTTACTTTAAATTTTCGCATGTCGAATATTTCTATTCTTGTCTTGTTCGCGTAGACCGGCGTATATCAACCCTGAAGTTCAACCTATCATGAGCCGTTGCTAATGCAAATTGGAAACCTGTATTGCCTTAGTTCGTTTGTATAATCGTTAATCATACGACTTCGACTTCAATTTGGAATTTATTTGAGTGCGTTTTTCCAAAAAAAAACAGTCAAAATTGCTCGAGCCATCTTGGTCTTTTTGAAAAAGTCACAAGTAGAAATTAATTCAGATTGAACGAGAAATGTCGTATGGTTACCTTTTAATTATACACATGAAAACATTCACGAAAATCAAAGCACTTTTGCTGGAAGAAAAACTAGAGCGCAAAACGCCGAGTGCTCGGATCCTCGCACTGAAGTGGTGAAAATGTAGGTTACTGACAGTCTAGTAGTAGCAGCAGCAGCAGCAGCAGCAGTTTGTACGGCTAACGGCTGGATTCGGGACCGTTTAACGTGTTGAGACTCTCTGAGAAAACTGGTGGTGGGGATAGGGGGACACAAGTTGAAACTGGGAGGCAGATTAGGTGCCTTTTTATACAGTTTTATTATGATCACCATATTGTTTGGAAAAAAGGAACCCCGGCCCCCATAAGCGCTAAGGCCCTGTATTTGATGAATAAAAAACTGTGTTGAAGCAGCATTTCAAGGACTTCTTGCGCTTTTGTTAACAATTTCTTCACTATGTTAATTATTTAGTATGAGCAACGAGGCTCAACACTGGTTACACCGGCGTTGTATTGGGGTTTTAGTTCCATACGGTGCAACCAGCTAAATAACAAACCGTGTTTTAGTGACCCCATAATAAGTTCGTGGATACTTTTTCAATTCCAAATTTAATTGTCAGATTTTGAGTTGTTTAATGATTTATCATTTTACAATCAAGAGAATTCATTAAGAGTCGGTTTTCTAACGAAAAGGTACAATTTTTTTTTTCTAGCACACGGATCATTTCTAACATAATCGGTTTGTATGTTGTGTTCTGATCATTATTTTTGCAAACTACAAACTCTGCTCTCGCTTGAATGCATACTACGCAAATTTCATGTTAACTGTCACAATGCCATAGTCAACATATTAATTACAATTATATCTAGATTAGAACTCAAAGCCACTAAAGTCCACACATTTTCCTTTGCCATGGCACATCGCCTTCGTCATTGAACCATCTTGTATATTCCTGGCGCATTTCTTTGGCTCCTGTGTTGTAATTGTGCTGAAGGGATGGCTGAAGGGATACGAGTGATTCGAGAGGAGAGTCGTCTCTCCAAGTGCCTTGGATTATTTCCCAGGTGACAGGATCTTCGTTGTCAATCAGACCAGGAGGGCAGTACACATTCCTACTGAATCTGTCGCTGTTCAGCCAGTTGTGAAGCGTGAGTGCGGCCATCGTTATTTTCTGTACCTTGGCAGGGCTCAAAAGAAAGGGGGCTCGGAAACAGCGCCATCTATTCCCAAAGATTCCCAGGATGTTCTCAGAAATCCTTCGTCCTCGAGATATCCGATAATTAGCAATTCTTTCCTCGACTGTAAGGCTCTTTCGAGGATACGGCTTCAGCATGTAGCTCGCCAAAGAAAACGCTTCGTCTGCTGTTATGACAAAAGGAACTGCCTTGCTAGCCCCGGGCAATGGGCAAGGAGGAGGTATGTTAAGCGGATTGTCTGGGCTGTCCAAAGCCTTCTTGAGTGAACACCGTGCCCATGCGTGTCCGTCTGAGTTCCGCCCGTTGGTGCCTACATCTGCGTAGAGGCACTCGTAACTCGGTCCCGACATGATTAACGCAATAACACTTTCGTTCCCTTTATAGTCGTGGTAATGGGAACCAGCACTTGGGAGCTTCTGGATCAAAATCCGTTTTCCGTCTTTAGCGCCAATGTTATTTGGAATATTCCACTTAGAGTAGAATGAAGTTGCAATTTCGCGACAGTTTTGAACGGTGTTGGGCGTTTTTAAGTGTTGTCTTCCCAAAACTTGGTAAATCGCGTCGCATACTTCCATTACAATCTGAGACACAGTATACTCTTAAATAAGGTGTGTTTTACTAACACACCTTGTGAGTTTTTTAACACATCAAGGTGTGTAGTTGTGACATACCTTTTCACTGCTCTGTTCCACGGTTTAAGAAAACACACCATTGTGTGTAAAGAAACACAAAAGGTGTGTTATGAGTACACACCTTTGTGTTTAGTAATAACACACCTTAAACTAATGAGATGTAAATGTTCTTGAACTGGAGAAATCTGCCAGAGCTATCACAACACACCTTTAATGGCAACACATCTTTAATGATTTAAGGCAACACACCTTTCGGATTGGCAAGAGTATACTCTTGCCAATCCGAAACTGGAAGGAAAGGGACTGAAACGTCTCTCCTGTTGCCAAGTATCTGATAGCGAGGGCAACTCTTTCGTTTGGCGCAATAGATGTCCTCATATGAGTCTCTTGCTTTGTTGAAAGGGGCCCTACAGCCTCCACTAATGCTAGGAACTTGGCATGAGGCATCCTCATGTACTCGCCAAACCCAAGGGTGTCTTCCGCCGCTAATTCTCTAAACAGGGTATGATAGGCCCCCAATTCCTCTCGTCGTTTTATCCACTCGCGAGTCCAAACTCGTCGTTCGATAGAGGCAGGAGGGTCGTCGTCTAAAAGCTGTATCAAAATCAGCAACATGAACTTATTACGCTTCCTGGCAACTTCACGCACCGCCATCATGACTAGTCAACTGAATAAACGTTGCTCCCTTATTTATTGCATTTCAACACAATATCCATCTATTTTCGTCCAGGTGTGTTTATCGCAAGTACGAAAGCATGAAGGTATTGTATTCCCGTTTTTTTCGCTGCTTGTGATTGGTTTAATCTCTCAGTAAGCTGCCGGCGCACGCTCCCGAGCTGTTTACACGAGAAAAAAAGGTCCTTTTGGCAACATTCGTTGCTGAAACATGCCGCATGAAGTTCGACCAAATGAACTTTGGCGGGACATGTTGCAGTGTCAAAACATCGTGTGAAATCGTGTTGCACGAAGAACTCAGACAATGCGACACCTTGCGGCTGCATGTCCCTGGGACACGTAATAACTGAAGTTGCGAATGTGTGTGCGTAAATAAATTTTGTCCCTGCTGCGAGCTCCTTATAAAAGCGCCTGCTGCATTTCCACTGGTATATATAGAACAGGATTTGATTGCGGCTTCATGTCCCCGGGACATGTAATGGCTGCAGTTACGAATGTATGTGCGCAATTTGATGTTGTCCCTGCTGCGCGCCTCCGATACAGGCGCCTGCTTCAGCCCCCCTCATGTGAACGAAACAGAAATTGACCGCAGCTACACGTCCCCGAGACGTGTTCCCGCTGCTTTGCTTAATTGTCTGTGTTAGTTGTGATTTTGTCCCCGTTGCATGTTCCCGGTACACATGCCTGTAAAATGCCCCGTAGTGTGTGAGTAAAATGGATAGATGTCCCAGGGACATGCTTAGGGCGCAGTTTGTTCTGTGTGTACATGCTGTGATTTCGTCGGTGCTTCATGTCCCCGCTAGCTATAGGTTCCAACTCTATGCCGCGTTATATGTACGGAATATGATTTTAAAACTGCTACATGTTCCTAGGTCATGTAGCTGCAAAATGACCCCTAGTGTGCGAGCACCTTAAAAGTAAAACACGTACGATTTACAGCGCATCAAGGCAGAGCTGTCCTCGATGAAATTCAAGATAACAACACGACTTAATTTGAGCACGTTTCATAAACATGTCTCCAAAACACAAAGGAAAAGTCAATCAAAAATTGATATCAACATAAATTCCCATCGAAAAATGTGATTTATTTTACCTTTAAGTCACTGGACTGCTTGGAAATTCATTAAAACTCCGCTTCTTCGGTTCAGAAATCCGTAATAAAAACAAGGCATCTCTCCGCATAAAATTTGTTCCTGCATTGATAAAAACGTATGAGGGTTCCTCGAAGCAAGATTTTATCCCCGAAAGCTCTTCTTTTTCCACTAAAGCGGCTTCTGAGTATCCCTTAATTAGTATCCCTGTCTTGAGTAGCAAACAACAAAAAAACAACAACAACAACAAAAATCTTTATTAGTTAGTTATTATAGAATTTATAATACTGGCCTGCAGGTAGCAAAGGCTAATCTTGGCAGGCCAGTGAAATTAATGATTACATGATTAGAAATCGCTACACACACCAATTTGTTAAAATAAAAAGAAAGGATCAAACAATAGAAGAAAAAAAAAGAGAAAACAAAAAGGAAAAAAAAGAAGAAACAAGTGATTGAAATAAAAGAAAGAGAATTGTGAAAATATTAATTAATTACTTTTTGATTTAACTTTAGAGATAATCTCGTCAATATTAATATAGGAATCTGCTTCTTTAAGTATAGTCAAAAGTATATTCTTAATTTTGTTTTTAAATCAAATCAAACCGCGAAAAAATGCAGGGAAGTAACGACTTTACTGCTCTGCTAAACACTGCGAAAGATCCAACTTTTTTAAAACTTTAAAAAGTGTTTACAGAGCTGACGACTGTGTAGCCGCGCGTGTGGCGTCATACGCGCATGTTTTGCGACGTCATACGCGCCCGAGAGTTTGCCTTGCGCGACCGACTTGACTGCTGACTGACACATGTCACGGAGGCGCGCCCGCGAAACATTCCGCTAGCCATGACCATGCAAAATGACGGACATAGGTTCTGTGAATATGGTGCTGCGCAGCCGGGCCTTCGACCCGGCAAGTGCTCCGCTAAAAATGATTGACTGCTACAACTAATTCGAGGTGACTGGAGACGGGTCAGCTACGACAAGTAAAAACTAACAGTCGTAATAGCATGGTGGATGAAAGAGAAAATAAATAAACAAAATGATCCTTGACACACGCATCCAAACCCTAATAATTAAAGATAACTAAAATATTGAGAAGAAAAAACATCAGCAGTTTGTCCCCTTTCTGTCTTTAATTTTCCAAAACATGCCTTAAAAAGAAGTAAAATAGAAACTTATACCTGAACAGAGACTACCATTCCCAATGTATTCCTTCTTGCAGCTGCAATTGAAGGAGCCAGGAATGTTTGTACAGTTTGCATTCTCATCGCAATTGTGGGTGCCGTCTTTGCATTCGTTGACGTCTAAATAATAAGAAGAGAAATAGACAAAATGAGCTTTGACACACGCATCCAAACCCTAATTAAAAGTAATAGAAATATTGAGAAGAAAAACAATCTGCAGTTTGTTCCCTTTCTGTTTTTAGTTTTTCAAAACAAGCATAATTAACCCACTTTGTACAGTCGGCATTCTCATCGCAATCGTGGGTGCCGTCTTTACATTCGTTGAAGTCTAAATTACAAGGGGAGAAATAAACAAAATGAGCTTTGACACACGCACCCAAACTCTAATTGAACATAACTGAATTAGAAAACAGGTCAGCAGAGTGTCCCCTTGCTGTCTCTAGTTTTCCAAAACATGCTTAAGTAACCCACTTTTAAGCTCATTTGATCTCCAATGAAGTCCATGTTGCAGCCTAAAGAAATATAACAGAACTTATACCTGAACAGAGACTACCATTCCAAGTGTATCCCTTCTTGCAGCTGCAATTGAAGGAACCAGGAATGTTTGTACAGTTTGCATTCTCATCGCAATCGTGGGTGCCGTCTTTACATTCGTCGACGTCTAAATTGCAAGAAGAGAAATAAATAAAATGAGCATAACGTAGTCAAACCCATCCACACCCTAATTAAAGATAATTGAAGAAGAAAACAGATCAGCAGTGTGTCCCCTTGCTGTCTCTAGTTTTTCAAAACATGCTTAAGTAACCCACTTTTAAGCTCATTTGATCTCCAATCAGGGGCGGATCCAGGAATTTCTGAAAGCGGAGGTCCGGGTGCATATTCCCCCGGAAAATTTTTCCTATTTTACCCTCTAAAACGCCATTTACAGAATTCCTGAGAGTCTAAAAGCGTTTGTTAAGTCAAAAACTTGACAATCAGTCAATTGGTGGAAGTGAAACAACTACGTATAAAACAATTTTATTCTATTATTTTTATGAACCACATGGCAGACAGGTCTGATAGGGGGGGTCCGGACCCCCCGCCCCACCCGACCCTCCCCCTGGATCCGACACTGCCAATGAAGTCCATGTTGCAGCCTTAAGAAATATAACAGAACTTATACCTGAACAGAGACTTCCATTTCCAGTGTATCCCTTCTTGCAGCTGCAATTGAAGGAGCCAGGAATGTTTGTGCAGCTTGCATTCTTATGGCAGTCATGGGTGCCGTCTTTGCATTCGTTGACGTCTAAATTGCAAGAAGAGAAATAAATAAAATGAGCATAACGTAGCCAAACCCATCCACACCCTAATTAAAGATAATTGAAGAAGAAAACAGATCAGCAGCGTGTCCCCTTGCTGTCTCTAGTTTTCCAAAACATGCTTAAGTAACCCACTTTTAAGCTCATTTGATCTCCAATGAAGTCCATGTTGCAGCCTTAAGAAATATAACAGAACTTATACCTGAACAGAGACTACCATTCCCAGTGTATCCCTTCTTGCAGCTGCAATTGAAGGAGCCAGGAATGTTTGTACAATTTGCATTCTCATCGCAATCGTGGGTGCCGTCTTTACATTCGTCGACGTCTAAATTGCAAGAAGAGAAATAAATAAAATGAGCATAACGTAGTCAAACCCATCCACACCCTAATTAAAGATAATTGAAGAAGAAAACAGATCAGCAGCGTGTCCCCTTGCTGTCTCTAGTTTTCCAAAACATGGTTGAGTAACCCACTTTCAAGCTCATTTGATCTCCATTGAAGTCCTTGTTGCAGCCTTAAGAAATAAAACAGAAAATTATATACCTGAACAGAGACTACCATTCCCAGTGTATCCCTTGTTGCAGCTGCAGTTGAAGGAGCCAGGAATGTTTGTGCAGCTTGCATTCTTATGGCAGTCATGGGTGCCGTCTTTGCATTCGTTGACGTCTAAATTACATGAAGAGAAATAAATAAAATGAGATTAGACAAGCGCATCCAAACCCTAATTAAAGATAACTGAAGAAAAAAACAGGTCAGCAGGGTGCCCCTTCCTGTCTCTAGTTTTCCGAAACATGGCTTAAGTAATCCACCGTAAGCTCATTTGATCTCCAATGAAGTCCATGTTGCAGCCTTAAGAAATGAAACAGAACTTATACCTGAACAGACAGTACCATTCCCAGTGTATCCCTTTTTGCAACTGCAATTGAAGGAGCTAGGAATGTTTGTACAATTTGCATTCTCATCGCAATCGTGGGTGCCGTCTTTACATTCGTCGACGTCTAAATTGCAAGAAGAGAAATAAATAAAATGAGCATAACGTAGTCAAACCCATCCACACCCTAATTAAAGATAATTGAAGAAGAAAACAGATCAGCAGTGTGTCTCCTTGCTGTCTCTAGTTTTCCAAAACATGGTTGAATAACCAACTTTCAAGCTCATTTGATCTCCATTGAAGTCCTTGTTGCAGCCTTAAGAAATAAAACAGAAAATTATATACCTGAACAGAGACTACCATTCCAACTGTATCCCTTCTTGCAGCTGCAATTGAAGGAGCCAGGAATGTTTGTGCAGCTTGCATTCTTATGGCAGTCATGGGTGCCGTCTTTGCATTCGTTAACGTCTAAATTACATGAAGAGAAATAAATGAAATGAACTGAGACAAACGCATCCAAACCCTAATTAAAGATAACTGAAGACCAAAAAAGGTCAGCAAAGTGTCCCCTTGCTGTCTCTAGTTTTCCAAAACATGCTTAAGTAACCCACTTTTAAGCTCATTTGATCTCCAATGAAGTCCATGTTGCAGCCTTAAGAAATATAACAGAACTTATACCTGAACAGAGACTACCATTCCCAGTGTATCCCTTCTTGCAGCTGCAATTGAAGGAGCCAGGAATGTTTGTACAATTTGCATTCTCATCGCAATCGTGGGTGCCGTCTTTACATTCGTCGACGTCTAAATTGCAAGAAGAGAAATAAATAAAATGAGCATAACGTAGTCAAACCCATCCACACCCTAATTAAAGATAATTGAAGAAGAAAACAGATCAGCAGTGTGTCTACTTGCTGTCTCTAGTTTTCCAAAACATGGTTGAATAACCAACTTTCAAGCTCATTTGATCTCCATTGAAGTCCTTGTTGCAGCCTTAAGAAATAAAACAGAAAATTATATACCTGAACAGAGACTACCATTCCCAGTGTATCCCTTCTTGCAGCTGCAATTGAAGGAGCCAGGAATGTTTGTGCAGCTTGCATTCTTATGGCAGTCATGGGTGCCGTCTTTGCATTCGTTAACGTCTAAATTACATGAAGAGAAATAAATGAAATGAACTGAGACAAACGCATCCAAACCCTAATTAAAGATAACTGAAGACCAAAAAAGGTCAGCAAAGTGTCCCCTTGCTGTCTCTAGTTTTCCAAAACATGCTTAAGTAACCCACTTTTAAGCTCATCTGATCTCCAATGAAGTCCATGTTGCTGCCTTAAGAAACAAAACAGAAACTTATACCTGAACAGAGACTACCATTCCCAGTGTATCCCTTCTTGCAGCTGCAATTGAAGGAACGGGGAATGTTTGTACAGTCTGCATTCTCATCGCAATCGTGAGTGCCGTCTTTACGTTCGTTGACGTCTAAACAACAAGAGGATCAATCAACAAAATTGTTTTTGACACAGACATGCAACCCTAATTTGAGACAGATAACTGTAAAAGTTAATCAGTGTGGCCCTTACTGTCTTTAGTTTTCCAAAAGATCAATAATTAACCCGCTTAAAAGATATCGATATGTTTTAAACATTCACTCTCAAGTCACAACCCGGACAATTTTTACACTTCCAGGTTGGAATAGGTGTAGATTTCTGCTATGTTGACTCGAGGGGTACATTTCACGGGCTCGGTCTGAGAATGGGTAGGGAAAATCACATAATTTGTTGTAATAGTGGGTATAGTTTTCGAGACGCGGGCCGTATATTCCCCCCCCCCCCCCCCCTCCCAAACACTTGACGAAGAATCCTCCTGGGCTTCGGGCCTTATATCCGTGTAACAACAAGGGAAGGTGGTACCCTTCCACAGCTCCAGCCACTTCCCCTATCGTAATCAAGATATAAATCCTAAGCATACGATTGTATTTTTAAAATTACTGTTTAGGATGGCTTTTACCTTTCTCGCAGTTTTCTCCTGTGTAGCCAGATGGACACTCGCATAAGTACTTTTTATCAGTATATCCCGAATAACACTTGCCGTTGTTAAGGCAGGGGTAGGTGGCGCAAAAATTCTGATTGCAAAAAAACACAATTGTAAATATTATGCTCCTGTGGAATCAGTCTAAACAAGATATTGGTAGTTAAGTTGTTAAGTTTGGTTTATTTATTCAATGTCAAAGGGGAGTAGTTAAGAGTTTCAGCATCAGCTGTAACATACGCACTAAGGCAGGGACGCATTAATGGTTCCTGACTAAACCAAAATATTGTGCCTTCGTAATAATAACAGTAATCACCATATTTACCATCACTATTATATAACATAATCACCAACACCAGCGTCATAATCGTTATCATCGTCACCATCACCGTCATTGTCATCATCATCATCATCATCATCGTCATTATCGTCATCATTATCATCATAATTATCATTACTACATTCACCAAGCGAGTAAATTTAATCATCATCATCATTATCATCATCATCATCATTATCGACATAGTTATCATCAACATCCTCATCTTAATCGTGATTAACGTTGTAATTACCAACACTATCTAGCATTTTTATCATTATTTTCATCGATATCATTATTACCATCTTCATCGTCATCACTATTATCACCCGTATCAGCTAAACTATCACTATTTCCACGCCACCATCGTCACCATTATCATCATCATTTACATTTTTGGCAACATCTTTGTTATCCTCCCTCCCCACCGTTAACCACATCGCCATCGCCATCGCCATCGCCATCACCATCGTTACCATATGTATTATTATGTACAATTCGTACCTCATTGCCTCTGTAATTCCAGCCTGGTTTTGGTTTAAGGTCTTGTGGATGCTGCAAGTGGTCTGAATTACTTAATTCACATACAATTTTGTCATTAACTGCCGAACCAATGTTGACGGAAACACATTCTCTCTCCATTACGCATCGCCGCTGACATGGTGTGTTTATTCCAATGGTAAGATTTAAAAACACGTGACCTTCCAAATAATGACCGTTTTTTGGTGGAAGATACTTGACGCGTCGGCTAATGCAACCACCTACGTAAAAAATGAAAAATTGCTAATACATGAGTGCTGAAAATAAGCCGTGAAACGAACCTGAAATTCAGTAACTTGCTAATGAGAAGATAACGCATGGTTTGGCGATATGAAATTTCTTTTGGAGTGTTAAGCTCGATGAAGACATGAGAAGAGAAATTTCATATCTTTAAGCAGCCATGTTATTATTTTGTTTATTTGTTTCAACGAAATTTAATTTTTTTTATTACGAAGTTTGCAAATTATCCAAATACTGTCCGAAGATTGTACGAATAATACCAATTATTTTTTGAAAATATACGAAGATTTCCGAAGATTTTCTGTTCTGTATTACCAGATTTTCCAAGAATTCCGAAGTTCCGAAAATGTTTCGACAACCGACCAACACCTTTTGTCTCGTTGTAAAAGAGTTACCATGGCAGTTAACATGAAGATACTCAAGTGACTTTATTAATAAGGCTTGGATTTTTTAATCCTTAAAGGACCCCTGCAGAGATTTTAAAGAACCTCATTCTTTCTTGATAAAATAACTTTCCTCAGTCATGGAGTTTAAGGGAATAAACAATTGACTTCTTCGATCTAACGAAAGTCTTATCAACCATCACGTGATATTCCCGATTGATGACGTCACAAAACATGATTTTTTTGAAATGGGAAACGTTTGCAATCCAAATAAAATAGAATAAAAGGGTAAAATAAAAATAAAATAGAATAAAATAGAATAGAATAGTAAAATAGAATAAAATAGAAAAGAACGTTTGCAATCGGTAAGTTTGAAAAC
Organism: Cladopsammia gracilis; assembly: GCA_022457155.1. Classification (NCBI taxonomy): domain Eukaryota; kingdom Metazoa; phylum Cnidaria; class Anthozoa; order Scleractinia; family Dendrophylliidae; genus Cladopsammia; species Cladopsammia gracilis. Next base: position 1,328,254 of record JAJGOT010000030.1, on the reverse strand, counting down.
TTTCGCCATCAAAATGTCCAAAAGGTCCCTTCCAATGTAACTCCTCCTTTTAAGGCGGTATCTATCATATCTATCTGTATCTAGTGGAAGAAATGCTTGTATTTCACTTTTCTGAACACTTTCCCAAAGTTAGAAAGTAAACCAGCAGATAGCGTTAAAACCGCAGTTTTAGATGAGTTATAATTATATAGAGAATACCACATGAAAAGTGCGCGCGCACGGAATTTACGCACGCGTTGGTTTGTAGTCTAGTGCTTATCGCGTCGGACTTTCAACCTGAAGGTCGGTGGTTCGAGGCTTGTGAAGACTTACCTATTATGCTTATTATATGGAGACAGAGATTTAAAGCCCGGTGTAATGACAATTTTTATTCACAAATCCAAGTCGGCAAATAACATTCAAAAGCTTACCATTCGCAACTATATACTGTACAGTTATCTCTCGCCTTGCGGACACCTCACTATAATGGACACCTCGCTATTAAGTGAATCCCCGGCAAAAGTTATAGACGTTTTACCTGTGAAAAAAAAAACCGTCCCGCTAGTACGGACTCTCGCTATAACGGACTTAAGGACACTTGATTCGGTCCCGACGTCACAATTTTATTGTTTTCACTCTCCTTAAAGCGGACACCTAGCGGCATCTTCGAACATTTAAACACATTTTAAATACCATTTTTCCGTCTTTTGTCAACACCTTTGTCTTTTTGTTTCTTGTCTAAGGAAACAACACGACGGCAGAGACCAGGCTCGAACCACCGACCTTCAGGTTGAAAGTCCGACGCACTAACCACTAGACCACCGTGCCGCCCACACTTTACTCCACACTGTCTCTCTCCACCCAGGTGTATAAATGGGTACTGGCGACAAAAAGCTGGGGGTAACCCTGTGATGGACTAGCATCCCATCCAGGGGGGAGTAGCAATATTCCTAGTTGCTTCATGCTACGGAAACCGGGTTAAGCTCCGGCCGTGTGGGCCATCGTGGCCCGAGTGCGACTTTACCTTACCTTACCTTTGTCTTTTTGGCTGGATTTGAATTTCTTATTTTGAAATGTTTCAAGGACGTTCCTGACAGTGCCCAAAACACGACGAATTTAGCCTCCTTGGTGACAACGTCGGCGAAATTGCCATTCAAAGGAGACTTTTACCCAGAGCAGGGCGTTTGGATAGATATTTTGCCAAGGAGAAATGACGGCCATGTAATAAATAGTATATTTTCAGCTTACTGGAATAGGTCCTGCAGTCAATCAAAATATAAATACATGTAATCCCTCTACTGTAAGTATGCTTTCAAGTAATTTTTTTCGCTCCCCTTTTTTGCGGACTCTCGCATTTACGGACACCAAATCCCGATCCCGAGGGTGTCCGTAATAGCGAGAATTGACTGTAAGCTTAAAACGCCTCTTCATGTTTTGGCAAAAAGTGAAGCTAAATTACATGAAATACTAAAGTATAAAGCAAGTTTAATCGGAGTTTTTTAATGAGCTGAGGTGGTAAGAGTGTTGACCGAAATTGTAAATTGGCCTCCACTTATCACGGCACTTTCGAAGAACTTTAACAACATTTTTCTCGTGTTTGCTGCACTTTCACCAGTGCAAGAAGTCGTTGAAGGATTTCTATTTCTTTCTGTGTTAACGACGCAGCAGCCATGTTTTAGTTTGTTATCACGGCCAGCTTTCTTGAATTTTTTCTGTTTTGACTGTAGACATTTTCGAGTCAAATCAAATTGTCTATCGTTGATGACACTAGCTGAGTTTCTTTTTAATTAAGTTCCTCTCAAAACTCGAAATGTGGGCTTCTTAAACCTGAGGGTTCGTAATCTTCTCCATCTTTCCGTCTGTCAGAGCGTATAACTCTGCGAGATACTTGTCCAGTTATTCTGGTGCAATGGTGTACATCTTTCGCTCCTCGTGTTTTTCTTTTCTCAAAACGATTATTTTAACAATCAGGGAACGCCCCGCTTCGTTTTTAACCCGTAAATACGCGCAAGCGTAATGAACGGGTTATCGGTAACGGTGGCAAATTCACTCACTCACTCACTCACTCACTCACTCATTCGCTCGCTTATTCCGCTGACCAGTGCACAAGGCTTTCGTGACAAATGCAAAGCGGAAAATATAAAAGGGGACATTTTGAAAGCGCTGCTCCGATGTATTGCATTTGGCGTTCTTTGATGGAACATTTAAAAATATCTGCAGAATTCAAATGTATTTTTCAACAGAGACATGCATGTTAACTATAAATCTTCGAGCAACTTAATCAATTTTATAAACTCATATTTTATTTATATTGAACACCAATCTGAAAAAGAAACTAGCATTAAAACGAGGCAGTATTTTACAGTTTTAAAACATCTGCAATTCCTTTGCACTGATGGCGATAACCACAGGGAGGCCAGGCCCACCATACCAAAATGTAGATGGTTTTCACTCACGTGACCTTCAGTCCTGTGGGACTCAAATGACAAAGGCCATGGCGGCCATGTTGGTGTACATAACAAAAGAAGTTTAAATTTTATTAAAATTCTTTTGTAGTTGTACACCAACATGGCCGCCGTGACGTAACGTGAAAACCATCTATTGATCCCTCAGACAAGACATTTGCTCCGGGCGTGTGCGTTATTGTTTTGCTTTTGGATTTCTATTGTTTTGGCTTTTGTTTTAGTTTTAAGAACGGTATGCATAACTAATGTATCCCTGATGTATGGGGTTATAAGGAAATCTTTCCGATATCAATACTCTCTTACTTGTTTATGTAACCTGAAAGCGCGGGGTTTCCTTGATATAGCCGTGTTCCGCTTTTCTTCTGATTTCCCTCGTTCTCACCGCTAGGCCATGCACTGACAGACGAGCAAGCGAACGTAAACACGATGCCGACCAAACGAAGCCAAAATGCACTCAGTCGAAGCATCATGCAGCTGAAAAGTGCAAAATGACGGAGGTTTTTTCGCTCAAACCAAAGCAAATTTCTCACCAAAATGTTTACTAGATTCCAATTTTTCCAAAACCGAGTGTGGATGTTGACATTGCGCATGTTAAAACGAGTTAGTTAAGCAATAGAACACATTTTCTATGAGTTTACCGGCGTTATAAACCCACGCGGGATGTTGGGAGAACACGAGAAAAGCTGCGGCTCGTGATTTACAATCTTTTCGAGTGTTCTCCCAACATCCCAAGTGGGTTTATAACGCCGGTAAACTCATAGAAAATGTGTTCTATTGCTTTTATGAAATAACTATGAAAAGCGTTTGGAAAGAGAGAAATTTGTTGTAGTTTTGTGCCGATCAAGTAGCTTGTTCTCATAATATTCATCATATGACCGGGAAAACCAATCAAAGCAGCTGAAAGAATGAACTTTACACGATGCCACTGACAAAGCTGCACTGACAAATTCACGGGTTCAACGAAAGTGATGAAAAGTTTTAGCGCTTTGAAATTCGTCAGTTGGAATTTATCAGCTGAAAGAAGAAAATATATTCAATGATTCAAAAGTTCTTTGAATGGGAAATCCAGAAAATTGTGTCCGGAATCTGCCGCCGCAAACATGAATGTACGAGGAAAGTTTGAAAGCCTAAAATTTTTATGGCGTATGTTGGATTCAAAGATTGCCTTCTTGTCAAGAATTTTTCAATCGGAATAAAGGTTAGTTCCAGAAACTCAGCTTCTGAAAATGTTTTCGACATTATCTACTAACTTTGAAGTGTACAGTGAAGCCCGTACTTCTCTACATTTTAAGTTCTGAATGAAAACTAAGCTCATTGTTTTTTAAGCCTACAGTTCTGAGAGTTTGATTTGTTTGATGGAACAGACTGAACTGTTTGATCATTCCATGCAAATAATTTGTTTAACCATAAACCTATAATTTTTGTTAGCTTCATTTTCTTCTTGCTAATTGATCATCCTTGCTTGGACACATAATCATAATTTAAACTGCATCCGGTACAAAAGTATTCCATGAAAAAATCTCCAAAACAAAAAACCTGATAATTAAGCGTATAAGCTTATTAAAATGGAATCGGCGTAAAATAATTATCCTAAACAACAAAGCTATAAGCCTTGCTTTTTAATTCCACTGTGAAAATCCGTCTTATTTAGAAGTTATCTTAGGATTTGTAGGAACATTTATTAACTTCAGTTCAGTGAATTTCAATCGAAAATTCCTCAGTTTGAAAGCCATTGTTTTCTCTTTGGGATCCATAATTTTTGAGCTTTCCACTAATAGCTAAACCTTCAGTTCAGTGAACTTCACAAAGTACATATCGAAGTTGTTTTGATTGTCATTGATCGCTGCATGTAAGCCTTTCCAAGCCAATGTTAAATGAAAATATATTCCTGTTGTTGATATCAGTTTTAAAATATTAAAGCTTAGTGTTCTTTTGTCGATAAGCCGTTTTTTTGCTTGCGTGCGTGGGAATTTTTGTTTATTTTGTAGGTTTGAGCAACAACTTATCGTTTTATACAAGAAACATATCTTCTCTTCTCATCTTCTAACAGACCACGATATGCAATAAGACACTACACCGGCTCGAGTTGTGAAATTCTTTTTCCTCACGAATGTGTTGATGCAGTGGAAAATTGAACTTTGTTTACTTTACAGTTTCGCTTGCGCGGTTTTCTATGAGTTTACCGGCACAATAGTCAATAGGTCTTTGACCAATCAGAACGCGCGTAGTATCTCAACATACAAGCCTTTATACGAAATTGCTCACTTCAAGGTCAAAATGACGGAACTTTTTTTAAGTTATTAAAATATTTTAACGTACCTAGATAAAATAATAACCATAGTACTGGAATCTGAGTGTGGATTTCAGAAAAGTAACTCAGAAATGTGCGAAATTTGATTTTGATTTTGATTTTGATTTTGCTATGATTTTAGGGTCAAATTGGGAGCCTGGTGACGAGTGAAAATACTATATAAGGCAAATATCACCCAATTTTTTGCCATGACTGACTACTTAGTGAGTGGCAAAATCTAAGGATTTGTATGGAACTTTAAAGTTGATTTAGTTGATTTAGTCACTCGTGTGTAGATCGAAGACGAAACTTCCCTGACAGCAAGATTTCAATCCGCAGAGACTTCTTCCAGCGCTCCACTCTGAGTGCAGAAAATACAGTTATATGATTTGAACTTGGCGCTTCCAACGTTATCTGTTCTGTCAAGAATTGTTGCTGTAAAACCTATATGAACAAAGAACGCTATATTATTGTTCAATGGTTGTGAATGCGATGATACTAAAATCTTCCGTCGGGGAGGAACGACGAACGAACCCGACGTGTAATGTGAAGTGTAACGGCTGTCAGGGATTTTCGTCTTCGATCTACACTCGAGTGAAGTTTGGGAGCGACTGGAATCAATTAAGGTCGATTCAAGTTGGCTAACCCTGATTCGTAGTGATTTCACTTTGACAGGCCAAAATGCGGGCTTAGAGGCTCCAGGACAGTCAAGAAACAACGCATGGACAACATTTGATGTGGAATATAAAGTTCAATGGCTGTTTATATATTGTCATTTTTTATTCGTGTACTAAATCAACTGACGATAAAGTTCCATACAAATCCCTATATTTTCATTTGCCAATGAGTGGTCGGTTCTTGAGCCTGGTTTTCCTGTGCCATAACTATATCGCAACCTTATTCTTTATTTAGGCAGGCCGCTTTTAGACTGTATTGGGCCAGTTTGATCAGTGACTCAACTTTTGTTGAAGATAAGTCGATTTTATGAACTATTACAAAAATAGTCAAGGATCTGATATATTTTGACTATACTAGATTTATACTGTTTATTCGCAAATTGATCTGTATGCATGATAAACTATATATTTCATAGTGGTATAAATCCAAGACGTAAAGATTTCACAGACGACATTTGAGAGTTCTTCTGTTCTGAAATAACCGTTCCATTCGTTGTCTATATAAATCAGTGCTAGTTGTTCAATGTCCTAAAAAGAGCAGAAAACACCGCGGTTTGAATTTGAATTCTTTTAAGTTTTGTATCACTGAAGGATTTCCTCAAATTACTCAGTCAACTGAGGTCTTAAAAACTTTATTAAGTATTTGCGAAAGTAAAATAAATGATAAGGTTTCTTTGGAAAAGCGTATCGGTTCAAGCGGCTATTTGGAAATTGTACCATACAGCTGAAAGTCTTCTCATGCTTTGTCTTGCAGTTGCAGTTATAAATATATGGAAAAAGAACTATTTAACTCTAATACAAATTTTATTTGAAAAACTGAAATGAGTGTGTGTTAGTGTGTTTAACAAAGAAGTCTCTCTCTAATTAGTACTGTCGGTAAGCTCAGTGAAGTTCGTCTACAAACCTTGACATATTTGTTTTTAGTTTGACGTGGCATCTTATTCAAACAAGTGCTTGAACTTTCCATTTGCGAAATTAAGTTTTTGTTTACAATTTACAGCAGGTCTTTTTTATGTATGACGGTCGGATCATTCCATTTACTCAAGATATATTTCCAAACTTCGTTGAAAAAAATTCAAATAAATCACTTTCTTACTTTTTAAATCTATTGGGGATTATTTGTTGATCTGTTTGCCCAAATTCTATCGGTAGATTGGGGTAATTAGTTCAGTTTAGTTGTGGGTCATCGCCTAGTACTTTCTTCCATTCATGGGAATGACACCGTGAAAATGTAAATTTACGACACCCGTTATATAAACAATCGTTAGTCAAACCCATGTCTCTAATGTGCAACCAATTGCAAATGGAAAACATTGAAAGTTGACAGCAAAAAAAATATTTTGTAAAATCCCAGGAACTTAAGGTGGCTGAACACAGCTTACACGCGCTCTTCAATTTCAGCTGCTTACGTGAGTCAGCACGTGCAGAGTTTTGAGAAAAACAAACGTGGCGCCTATTCAGCGATCATTTTATTTTGCTCAGCGTGGATCGCGAAAGTGTTGTTTTTCGTCCTAAAATCAAACAATTTGTTGTTCGTAAAAATGTTTGTTGAATCAATAGATAATTTATAGAACCATTGAAGAAATACACTGCCTTTTTGGTCGTTTTTGTCTTTGGATCGAGAACCCAGTCAAATGCAACGCGTGCGCAGTTGAGCAAAAATTGTGACTTGATATTTTAGCGACTTTAATTTCCTCGGAAATGTGCTGATATCTACGGAACAACTAGTTAGAATTTCACGAAATGTGGCACAATAATAGTTCCGAATATGCCGAACTCACCTGCCATCAGAAATTTGAAATCTAACAGAGGAGAATTTTACAAAACGCAAACATATTAAACCACAAATTACGGAAGATCCCTCTGTTAAGATTACATGAGACCGGTGTTAACATGCGAACATTTTTACGAGTTTACTGGAGACAAATGATGGACAAAACCTAACGGCTAGATTTTCTGAAAATAAACGAAACCAAATATTGCAGGCTGATTTACAATCCACCGTGTTGCCATGGCAACACCCTAAAAGCTCAACAAAAATATCAAAATATATAGCTTGTTGCTTAATCGTATGCCTCACCAATTTTGGACGCCCAGACGTCAGTAGTTTTAAAATGACAATGAATGACGCATAGGTACGGTGAAACTGTGTTCAGCCACCTTAAAACCACGTACAGCAGCAAGTTTTAGTAAGTTTGGGTTTCTATGCAGTTTTGATGACTTGCATACACTATACATGTATACATTTATCACAATAAATTAAATGTCGACACGGCGAAATTTGCCTCTAAGGCCCAGTTCAAACGTCGAACTTCACATGTGCCGAACCTAATGCAAATGAGCAAGAACAATAGATTTTGCTCATTTGCATTAGGTTCGGTACATGTGAAGTTCGACGTTTGAACTGGGCCTAAGTTGCCAAATAATAAAATGAAACAATGTCGAAGTAAGTACAGCCTGCCTAGAAAAGCGCAATAATCAACTGTAGAGCGCCAGCGAAAATCCACCTGCTGCGTGGGCAAGCAAAATTAACAAAGGAAAACTCCACAAACAGATTAGGTTGTCAGTTGTTTTATCGAAAGAGACCCGAAATATGACTCACGTACGCATAAATTAAAAATGCTATAAACACTTCTATTCCAAACGAAATGCTACCTTTTCGTTGGCTACAGTTTTTATTTTGTCGTTCAGCAAATAAAAGAACATATGCCAGCAAATCGGACATACCATTTCAGTATGGCAGCGCGGCGAGTTTGACCATATCATCCACACTTGCTCATAAACTGCGATATCTCAAATGTCAAATATCTTTAATTTCTCAAATGTGTTTTTTCGTTTAAAGA
>JAJGOT010000030.1:1160000-1315000 GCA_022457155.1 Cladopsammia gracilis | reverse complement strand
TGTCTCGATTTAAAAAAGTCAAACGATCTTGAAATGCTTTATAGATCTCAAGTCTAATGTTTGGTTTACGCTGGGCTCAGAAGACAAAACCATGTTTTGTGACACTGAACTTTTTTCAGCTCGACTGCAAAAACATGGTTTCGTCGGGGGTTTCGTGATATAGAAATCCCACAAAACCGGCTCGTTTGATCAGGATCACCCGGACATATGATAGTTCAGAATGGCTGGATCTTTTCGATTTTGTGAAATTTACTGAAAAAATAGAACTGCCGGCCATTTAGTGTTTTGAAAACCTTGACCGGCAGTCGAGCTGAAAAAAGTTCCAAGTGTCACAAAACATGGTTTCGTGATATAGAAATCCCACAAAACCGGCTCGTTTGATCAGGATCACGACATATGATAGTTCAGAATGGCTGTATTGTTTCGATTTGTCAAATTTACTGAGAATATAGGACTGCCGGCCATTTAGTGTTTTGAAAACCTTGACCGGCAGTGGAACTGAAAAAAGTTTAAGTGTCACAAAACATGGTTTCGTCTTCTGAGCCCAGCGTAAACCAAACCCTAGACTTGAGATCTATAAAGCATTTCAGGATCGCTTGACTTTTCTAAATCGACATATGATAGTTTAGATTAGCTGGAATTTTTCGATTTTGAGAAATTTACTGTGAATATAGAACTGCCGGCCATTTAGTGTTTTGAAAACCTTGACCGGTTACCGGCCATATAGCCACAGCGTATTTTATTGGACACAAGCATCAGTGAAATTCGATTTTTTTTCCTTCTCATACTCTCTGTGTACGATCCTGTATCAAACAGACATCTTTAATACTGACAATCCTTATTACGGTTTTGGAAGCTATCTTGACAGGTGAGAAATTATGGTTTTTAGATGAGAATCTAATGTCGAATAATTTTCGTAAAGCGGCTGTTCTAAGTCCAATCCCGAAAACGCATTCACTCTGGTCATTCTCATGGCCTTTAAAGTAACCTTATCTTAACTTTGCAAATTTAAATGCCTTACTGATATACGTAATTTCCTACTTGTCAAGCTAAATCACTTGATAAGATCAATGAATGAAAATATTGAAATGAACCGATTTCCGACAGCGTGACCCAGTTAAAAAAGAATAACATAAAACTTTCTTATACAAGCGCATGAGTATAGGCTACCAGTGTAGCCTCTTGTTAACTGACAATTGGCCGGAAAAAAATAGTAGTTAACTGACAATTGGGTACCCCCATTAGCACCCTCATTTAGCAGTGCTAGATTAATTTGTCGTGTGTTTGGCCTTGTTTACAAAATGGTAAAGTAAGCTCACTGTAGCTGTCGAGAAAAAGCTGCGCCGGGTTTACAGCTCTTTACAGGCAAATTCACCGCGAGAAACAACTTCAAGCAATACGCTTCAGTGAATGTTCTGACACCTATAGAATGAATTGAGTTCTGGTCATTTCACGAACAGAAATCTAGAACCGGAAAGGAGGAAAGAGTTACGCGGTTAACATCGGAACGGATAGATTGCCGTCCAAAATGGTGGCGCTGTTCAGATGTGTGTTACTTTTCCTTTATACCCTCTTAAAGTTTGATGTTCCCAATGTTTACGTATTTTTCTACGAAAGAGACGATAACTTAATTTGTAATAGGAACGAAATTAAACAAGAGTGACAGGAGCAAAAGTTTCATTTGATTCAACAATATAAATTGATAAATTGAGACAATTAGCCACAGCTTGAATGATAATCGCATCAGCCCATGTTCCTTGACATGACATATTATTCAAATATTCTTGCCAAGAGTGTTCAGTATTACTCTCTATAAACTGTTCTGGGTTATATACTAAATATTCAATGCCAAGACTACGTATATAAAAATGGTTCGTAGCATCGCCATACAATTGATGTGATACGGCACGAAAAAAACAATCGCCACCTCCTCCAACATCAAGAGCAATTCTATTTAATTCAGATAACCTACTTTCTAGTAGTAAAACTGAATCTATAGCACCTGAACCATTAAAAGCAACCAATACAAACAATTGATAATTTTGTTTAACGAAATAATAGATTTAAATATATTTTTTCTTGCTTTAAGTGTGCTATATTCTTTGCTAATAGAGCTACGTTGAGCGCTCGAAGGCAACTCTCTTGTGTCAGGATTTCAATGCAATCAAGCTACGTTGAGCACTCTAAGGTAACTCTCTGGTCCGCTTTAGGATTTCAATGTTATCAGTACGACACGCAATTGATATTCGTCTTCTTTTTATAGACTTTATACGCCAAGAACGTTTTCTCTCTCTTACTTGCCACTCAAACAATACATTGTCTTTTTGTCAAATAGAGACAAAATCTCTCTTAAAAAAATAAACACGCTGAAATCGCTTATAAAATGCTTCTTAAAATGCTTCCTAAAATGCTTCCTTGATAACTTTTATAAACAAAATCAGGAACATTTTTACGTCTTTTGCGTACTGTTGCATAATCAAACTGTAATAGCAATGATTAATTGTTTTAAAATAGCACAAAACCGAAATCCATACTCTTGCATAATCAAACCGAAACATTTTTAGTTAGCTGAATAAGCAAAATCTACCCTCTCTTGCATACTATTGCGTAATCATGACACCTAAATATTTAATAACTATTGGAAAAGCAGACAAAGATTACAACTCAAAAAGCGAACAAAAATACAGCGTGAGATTTCTCAGCTTCGTCGAGCGCGAAAAGTTGACTCGTTTAACTTTAAGCGAGTTGACTTTAAACGAATCGTAAAATTAACTCTTTTCACGAGATTTCACTTTGACATTCGTTAAGCGACATAAAAAATCGCTCCTCGCTGTTCATCATACTGGGTAGACAACGTATAGCAGAACCCCGGAGGAGGACTCGCATATGTGGTTGGGTGGGGGTGCTCGTCGTATCTTTTAGGGGTTAAAATTAGGGGATCTAGGTATCTTTTAGAATATATGATTAAAAAAAAACTCATTTTCCCAGAAAATGGTATCTTTTAGTGTGTTCAGGGTTTCACTTTTTTTCCTGACGAGCACCTCCGCTTGACGACTTATAGGAGTCCCCCCCCCCCCCCCCCCCCCCCTTCCGGGAGCAGAATATTCTTACCAATTTTTCTTTTCACGATATTTCCGGTTGTCACTCGCTAAGCGACTTAAAAGGCAGAGCAAAATAGCATGTTCTTTTGAGCGCAGCTATCAAATGTACTGAATAGGACAGCCTCTGACTCAGTTAAACTTCCCATATGACTAAAAAAAAAATTGCCGGATTGACCCCTTTCATAAAATAGAAGTCCGTATAAAGGTGAATATTTTAAGTTCGTTTACCTACAGGTTGCAACTAATTTGATTGAACCTGCACTTGGCACCGGTAGCATACGTGTTGTAGTATTGGCTGACCCGTGTACTTTCGCTTTTGTGCTATTTTAAAACAATTAATAATTGCTATTACAGTTTCATTATGTAACAGTACGCAAAAGACGCAAAAATTTAAGCCATTGAAGGCTTGCCGCAATTCCATTCAACCGTCATCATTATAAGCCAAAAAATCAACACAACTATGACATGTTTACCATACTATTGCACAATCAAACCGCTTGGCCAATCATAATGCAGAACGTAGCTAATACAGGAAATCGCCTGCTGCTGCTCCCTGAGTTGACCTCTGATACGCTTGGTTAATTGCACGCTTACTTGTAACTCTAAAGGTTTCTTTCCACCAGTGATCGAGTGCATTGTTATTTAGAAGTTGCTGAAACCAATTCTGTGGTCGTGGAAATACCCAAGCCCTCCTTGGCGGCGAGCAAGTTCGTGGCGAGCTCCTAAATGTAAATAAAACGCCGACAAACCTTGAAGATAGCGTAGTTGAAGGCGTCTTCTTCGGTGTCTTCTCGCAAAAAAAAAACTGCCGGATTGTTATATTTATCGAATGATAAGCAGGAGAATGACTGAAATTAAACTTACAAGATCTCGATTCGTGTCATCCATGTCGATCTGTACGTTTTCGCGCGTTAACTGCAGTGTCAGTGAACTCATATCTTATTATATTTTACCCTGGGGAGTCTTTTACTGTGTAACCGCATCCCCAAGAGTAAGATGAAACCTGAGATAAACCGAACCCAAGCCATTAACCCTTGGGAAGGCCCCAAACCCAAGGTGAGTGTAACCACAACTCAATAGAAAAAAACGCAAAGTTCATGCTATTTTGCTCTGCCATACCGCTCATATTAACACACAAACTTTCCTGTCCCATTTAACTTTCTTATAACCTCTCCATTAGTAAAATACACCGTGAAATTCTCAAACTACGTTTCCCAAGAAAACGCATTTAACCTATTTTTACCCTTTTAAAGTAGCTATAATGGCTTTACGACAAATGATTGAAACTGATAGGTAACGTGAGATATCGAAATTTAACAAGGACTAATACCTTTGCGGTAACGTAATGTGAGATATGACAAGTTCATCACAAGTTCTGACATCCCAATACCCTAGGGAAATTAACAATAGGTCCGGGGGTGCTCCCCAAACATTTTAGTGGCAGTATGTGACGCCCTTCTTGAAATCCTAACCGCTTTAACCAACCATATCCTCAATGCCCTAATATAGCTTCTATAAAGAACGAACAAGAAACCCCCCCGGACAAAAGTCCACAAAATTTTGTTAACAACTTTTGTCCCTTTTTAGTACTCGACTCCGAAATCTCGCTTAATGCGCAAGCGCATTAACGAGATAAAAATCAAATGTAAGCTTCCAATGGGCAATGCTATTTTAAGAACCTAGTTAGCCTAAATTTGCTTTAAGTACCATTTATATAAGAACCTGTTTAGGCTAACTGAAAAAATCCGGGTTCTTATACGCGGCATTTCTACAAACATCTTTTTAAATTTTGCTGTTTTCTGAAAAGTTTTGCCAATATTGTTAACTAGCTAGACACCCTGAAAAAGGTTCCCAATAACCAAAAAACGGTTTTCTTTGAAAACGCAATTCAGCGAAATCCTGTTGGTGTACAGTTATTTTAGAAATTCGTTTAGCGAAAACCCCTCCGTATAGAAAAGTACACTCCTTTTGGCCGGAGCAACTACAGTAGAACCCCGCTAACTCGAACTCGGATAACTCCAACTCCCCGCTAACTCGAACTAAGTTCGATTTCCCTTGGATTTGGCCCTATTTTTGAGTCATTTTTACTGACTCGGATAACTCGAACTCGGATACCTCGAATTCCCCGCTAACTCGAACTATTTTTCGTTTCCCTTGGCCCAAATTTACCCAGTCGAACTCTGTTGTTATGACTTCTCAAAATACAGTATCAAGAAAATAGGCTGCTTGTTATCTGATTGTAACTACGGACTGATCACGTATTTAACATTCATTTCACGATCTTAGTATCAGTCACTACCGGATGCTGTGTCTTTTGTCTCGGCAGTGAAAATAGGAAAACGAACATGGTTACTTCTTTAATGTTGTTTTGTATTTAGTTGGACTGTAGTAATTCACTACAAACTTCGTTTATACTGCAAAAACATGTACCCAAATGTTAAAGTTACATTTAGTTCGAAGTCATAATCTTTAATTTGGAATTTCTTGTTACCATACGCAAATTGAGCGATGTTTATCACGGAAGTGAGATAATAAAATTATGTTCACGATATATATCGTCACTATTATTAATAATTAACAAAAATAAATAAATTTTTCACCAACCTCGATAACTCGAACCCCCGCTAGCTCGAACTGATTTTCGTTTCCCTTCAGAGTTCGAGTTAGCAGGGTTCTACTGTTATATTAACATTTATTGCGTAGTATTTGGAAAAACAATTTACGTAGCATATATTTTCAAGTGGTGCTGATGAAGACTTCCGCGTTGAAATTATTAAAATGGCTCATTAGCTCATTACTGTTTTGTTTTGTCCAGTATTTCTAAGAACTCAGTCGAGCCGAGAGAAAGAGAAAGAACGTAAGCCATGTACACGCGGAACGAGTGGATGTAAATAATCGAAAAGGCGCTTTCATTTTACTTTTTTTAAAGAATTCGAGATCATGTACCATTCGTATTCGTAACATGGCTACCTATGGCACAAACCAAGAGAACGTGCTAATATTCGCTTGCACGGGCTCAGGTTCACCGAAAAATAAAATGCTCTTAGTCTCTGGTTAAAACACCGACCCAATTTACTTTGACGATCACGTTTCTCAAAACACCGTGAAAAGTTCATCTACCAATGGCAGCTAGATTTTATGTATGAATTCAAGTTGTTTGTTACCTTGATGTGCAGTAGCAATGCAGTTCAGCCAAGCGCCCCAAACAACACAGGCCAGTAAGAGCAGTAACACGGGAAAACAACAGCCTGCCATACTTGGATCCGTGAAATAAACCGTTTTCGATCAGACTTCAAGACTTGGCTGGTCACCCGTTAACATCTTGACGTCTTTATTAATAGTTAATTATTCACCATAATTAATTTTCTGACATATGGCGTGTTCAAATTACCAGCCTTTTTGTTTTGGTCCCACTTTCAGTTTCATCTTTTTTGGCAGTCTAATTATTCACTCCAGTGATAATTTATTATTTACAGTTTTGCAAATAATGCCACTAGTTTTAGTCAGTAAGAATAGATCCAGTATCTCGCCATTCCTTCATTCAAAGGTCTTCCGTTTTTTTTTTTTTCAGGGAACATTTATTGGCCAATTTGCCACTCAAAAATTCGGTGTGCTTGCTGAAATATGAAAACATTTTTATGTCACTTACAGGTTTTACTCATGGATATTTTAAGAGTTTCAAATAGCTATGTCATTCGTTGTCAATAAGATGATTAACCTGCTGTCTATTGCAAGGGTAGTCTTTTCTTGTGTTAACTATAATATGAATGTTCAAGCTCTGTAGTCAGTTTATTTTCGATTCTTTTTGTGGCGACTCGGAATATTTCGTCTCCATAACTTCTAATAATATTTGTCTCATAGTTGTTCGACGTAGTACATCTTGAAAGGAGTGCTTCTCCAAACTTCCCATTTGCTAAACGGTTTATTTTATCACAATACATTTTACGTTGATTTAATTAATAGCGAAACTCGCTTTTAAGTTGCTAACCATAAAATAGATTTCTAAATAGAAAATAAGCAACCTGCTTAGAGGGGCGCAACACTGAATGAAGCCCGAGAGCGAAAGTTCACCTGCTGCGTGGGCAGGCAAAATTAGCAAATGGAACTCACCAAACAAATTGGTTAGAAGGACAATTTATCAAAAGAGACGAGAAACATGATTTATATATGATTTATACATGGAGTTGTGGATGCCACCATCCCTTAAGGTTTTTCTCCGATATTTTTAAGACAATTTATGATTAGCACATACCGTCTTCAGTCGCTATTCGTTTATCCTTGAGACACATTTTGGTAAAGTTTGGTGACAACCGATTACTATGGTAACGAGATATGACGTCATAAGTAGCATGAGGTCAAGCCATTCTTTAATAAAATTTTTCACCTTTTTTCGGTGAAAAGAAACCATTTAAAATGCTACCAAAAGCATCAAAATGTTTAATTGTATGTTATATTACGACTCTAGCAAAAACTATTTGCAATTTCGCATTTTCCCGTGATGTGCTCTTGTATCGTCCTTCTTGAAATTGTTAAAAAAGCTTATTAGATCATCAGAGACCTGTGGATACAACACAATTTGTACTGTTTTCCCAAAATCTATATTTATTTGGTAGCTTGGATATTTTAACTGGGACAACAAAATTTACATCATCTGTTGTATAAACAAACGTTCGTCAAACAGATCTCTAATATGCAGCAAACTTAAAATGGAAAATGTGGAAGGTAGACTGATTAAGCTAGATCAAATAGCGAAATTCGCCTGTAAGTTGCCAAACCAATAAGTAAAATCTTAAATGAAAACTTCATTAAGGACAGCCTGCCTAGACAGGCGCAATAATCAAATGTGGAACGCGAGCAAAAATTCACCTGCTGCGTGGGCAGGCAAAATGTGAGTTCTGGATCATCCTATCACCCGCCTGGGAAAATGCTGACTCAAAATGCAGTTTTATGAACGACCTGTTATATAAACAAAAACAATTTAAAGTAGAAGACGCGAGAAAACAAACCGTTAAATAATTGTAACATCCAGTATGCGTTAAGGCACAGAGGTGCGCCTTCGTCTTTCTCCGTTTAACCTGCGATCAGGCACAACTTTAGCAACGGTTTACCAAAAACTGATAGCAGGTTATTCTCCATTTAACAAACAAACAAACAACAAACAACGCAAATGCAGGTGGAATTATGTAATAACTTTAGTTAGTTATTTATTAGTTTAGAATCAGTCATCATCTAAGATATTCCGTCACACATTGCCCATGGCAAAACGGTAAATAGGCCATTTCCGAGTTGCCTTTAGCCTCTCTATCAAAGCGAGGTTAGGTGCGAAACCTTTCATATGAAAATGAGTTTTCATTCACATGCAAATAAAACTTATGTGAATGAAAACTCATTTTCATATGAAAGGTTTCGCACCTAGCCTCGCTTTGATAGAGAGGCTAAAGGCAACTTGGAAATGGCCTATTCTATGTTGGTGGAATAACATTAAATTCAGTTTTCTTTCAGTCTTGCTTGAATTGTCGAGGGCATATCTTCCTACAAACAAAATCATGATCAGAAGCTAAAGGGACACTGTCCTGCCGAAATAGCAAAATTTCGCTTAGCTTATTTCCACTTTAAATCGCCAACTGCCACCAAATATACAACTTAGTTGGATAAAAGGATTCTATAGCGCAAAGCAAAAGCAGTAGTTTGGAGATAAAGTGCAGGATTGCAAGGATTGAAGTGGATTACAGTTCATGAAATTTGATTTATTGACAGGCGGTCAAGAAATCAAACTTGTCATTTTTGTGGAATTTTCACTTTTCTAGTCACTTTTGGCGATGGTTTCTTCCAATTTAAAGACAATAAAGAAAGCTTAACGCAAGCTCCTGGCCATAACCAAGAAAACACGATATTTCAGCCGGGACATTATCCCTTCAACAGACGACCTGTGGAACCGGCGAAGCCGGAACTTGATTTCGGGGCAAAAATTGATGCAGAGTGTGCGTTATGTTCACCGCGTATCCCATATAATTCAAATTGAAGGCCCATGTAGAGCATTTATTGGCAAACTTTACACTTTAATATTCATACAATGAAATAAAATGTTTATGGCAATAAATAAAAGAAAATTTGTTAAAATAAAGGTAAGGAAAAAGAATAAAATATATTTCTTACATTTATGTCACAGCGTATAAAGGTTTGCGTTCTCTTTACAAGAGAGACTTAAAACATTCTCCTAAAAGTTAAGGATGAAATATATTATTTTCTCATTGTAAAATAAAATGTGGTCGTGAATAAACAACCGATAAACGTTCTTGATAATTATAAAAAAGAAAAGAATATAAACAGAAAATCTTTGAAAGAGTACTAACTTAATCTTAGCATTTCTTTGACCAAAAAAACAGGAAGCAAAGCTGAATCAGTCGAATTGGTACTAAGGCAATAAGTAAATAAATGGTTTGTTTTAACTTTCGCATATTGCAGTGTAGTTATGTTAAAAACTAAAATCATAAAAAATTCCAACAACTTTCTATACCTAACTACTCATCCTTATTGTGTTGTCAAATCCCAGTTATGGGAACAGAGTGCATAGTTACGATGCATATAATGTAATTTGCAATAATCTATCTAGATTGTATAATATGGTTCTAAAAGCTATTGAAGTTGTTTGATGTCTTGATCATGTCTGTTGACTATCCATCTGTGTTGTTAAATCTCGAACTTTTTGGGCCCAGTATTCGCTGCTTTGCTGAAGCTGAATTGAAAGCTAAAAAAAGAAAACTATGTAATCAGAGCCAATGTCATACAGTATATATTATTCAAGGGAGCATCATTTGGACTATCTGACCAGGGCTAGATTAAGAGTGGGGTGGGGAGGGAGGGGGGAGGGGGTGAGTTGACCCCACAAAAAAGGGACGGGGAGAGGAAGCTGGTGCACAACATCTGTAGATATCTTGCAAATAAGGATGCAAATAAGATAGAACTTTATGCACAAAGTATAAAGTGTTTTGACTCACGTGACCGGCGGCCATATTGGAGTGCTAAAACGATAGGAAATGTTTGAATAAGAATAGAGCGCGAGTCCCAAAGCACTCGTTTAGGACAACAATATTGCCGCCATTTCATTGTTTTAAGATACCAATATGGCCATCGTGACGTCACGTGCAAACGCTTTATATATGTATAGCTCAACGTGTCCACTACAACCAACTTAATAAACTGTAAAAAGGTCAGGTTTTGTTTTACAAAGGCAAAGGCAAATCGTGAAGAGTGTCGTAAAATCAAACCAAAGAAATCACTCTGGCCAATCACAACAACGGAGGCAGACAATCAAATGAACCAATCAGAACTCGAAGCAAATACATGTAGCCGGCGCCAAGCGCGGGAAAACGCGTGCGAGCAAGTCACGATTGGTTTTGGTTTTACTTTTGATTGGTTGAGAAAGTGGCGCGAAATGTTTTAGCCAATCACAAAGCATGGCAACGCAAAACCAAAGCAATTGCGAAATTACTTTTGACACTTGTACTCAATTGAATACCGCTCTAACTCAGTCTATTAACCCTTAGCTGAACAACCCTATTTTGGGTGTTCTGGGCTGTTATTGGATTAAATGCAAACGAGATCAGTTATAACGAGCATTAGAACACCCCATACCTCACCGACTCGTTGTATCCAGTATGATTTGTCCAGAACCTGGGGGTCTTTCACACCGGCTTTATCCATTTCTTTCCTCATTATGGACCTCACCTACATGAAAAAAAAAAATGAAGTAAAAGCGATTTTCCCGCGATCATTCTACCACGGCTTACCCCTTTCACGGCAGTCAAAATTTTCAAGCAAGATACAGAAAAGTTGCATTTTCAAGGACGTGTCTGAAAATTTTAAGCTTTAATCTCGCGTATTTTGCAAAAGTGGGCAACTGTTAGGCATTAGTTTCATCGGCTTGTAATTTGTTTTTGTCACTGCATTTATTCTTTTCCTACATATTTCACGTCCGCTGTAACTTATGGAGTTCCTTATGCCATAGCGTTTAAACTCAATTTAGACAGCATTTATACAAAGACACGACCTTAGACCAACATGGTTACACGAACGAACCTCGAAACCGCATTAAAACAATACGGTTTCAAAGTATTTTCACGGAAACAAATTATTCTTTTGTATTGACGAAAAAAGATTCAAAGTAATGGTGACCTTAAACTACATTTGTTAGAAAAAGAAACATTGCTTTTAAATCGAATTAAGCGATCGGTGTTTACAGTACAGACATCGTATCATTTTCAAATCGCTTCACTTTTGAGAGCGTTTTAGATTTCCTTATCGGCTTTTCCCGCGTGCAGGTTTTTCTTTTTAAATCGATGGAAATAAAGAAATTGAAGTTCTCCCATTCAGTCTCATCGAGTTAATCACTTGTAGTGATGACGAACAAGGCAAATGAAAAATAAGTTACCTTATCCTTTTGCGCAGACTTTTGTCTGAAAAGGAAATAAAAGCCAGGTTGAGTAGAAGTAAAGTGGGATTAGAAATCATTCAAAAATAAAATGATAAATATTAACTTACAGTCCTTTGTCCAGCGACGAATAAGCAGAGTCATTCAACCCATAAGCATCCATCTGAAAATAAAATAAAAATAATATTCCATTTGTGTAAAAATGAAGGCCCCAGTTTGTTCGCAAATATTACAAGTTCATAGTTGCGCCGCGACCACCCTGAAGCCTTAAATTTTTACTGTGAGCCAAGAGTCCAAGATCGCAATGATGGTCGCACGATCGCAGAGATTTTGGCCAGCGATCGAGATTTTCCGCGATCGTTGCCGATGATATGGAAACATGGAAACAGTAAGTGATTGGTACCAGCCTTCGTTGCTACATAGACATTACAATGTGCACGTGAAAAGCACGTACTAGACAAGTCATGTGACTATCTACTTACTATGTTGTCTGTGTCTCGGTGCGGTACTTCGGCGAACTTATAAGACTCCACTTGAGCTTTAAGCGCCATGATCGTTTGATCACGTGACTCCAATTGAAGTTGTAAACTCTGGCAAAAGAAAAAAAAAGGAAAAATGATTTTTTTTTGCTTGAAATTGTAGAAAAATCCTGAGAATGCCTGGTACTTGTAGGTCCATGCCAACAAATGATTTCTTGGTTACCAAGAAAAAGAATGTACAAGTCGTTTCTCAGACATCCAAGCGCCGTTTGGAGGGCTTGAAAGGAGGGCTGAGGATTGAACGATGAAAAACAGGACGCTGTGGACAGTGGGTGCGTTTATCCGTGACTATAGAGTGTTTTCACTCACGTGACCGGCGGCCATATTGGAGTGCTAAAACAATAGGAAATCTTTGAATAAGAATCGAGCTTTAGTCTCATAGGATTCGTTTGGGACACCAATATGGCCGCCATTTCATTGTTTTGGGACAGAAAACTCTCTACTAAGCCTTAGCATGATTCAGCAAGTTTAGAAAGGTTGATTATATTTCTTTATTAATTACCTTTCTTGCTGCTGCTTCTCTATCGATTATATGTCGTTGTCGAAGATTTTCCTTATTTAAGGTGTTGAGCTGTAAAGATAGAAGAAAATGTTATGGTGGAAAGTGTTAGGAAAAAAACTTGAACAACAATTAAAAATAAGGAGAGAATTCGAATGCTCTTTGTTTAGCTTTCGTACAAGTTTTGTCCAGAGTGATTTATTTGGTTTTGGTTTTAGGACACTTAATTGAAAACCACTCTATGTTATCACAAAATATCTTCGTATTACAGTACTTTTCAAAGTTTTTACCTGTTGATTCAGCTGTTGAATACTTTCCACGTTGGTTTTTAACCGGCTATGGAGCTCTTCTATGGCGTGAGCCTTGCTCATTGCTTCCGTATCTTGATCGTTCCTACAATGGTAAATAAATAAATAAATAAATAAATAAATAAATAAATAAATAAAGGAAGGAAGGAAGGAAGGAAGGAAGGAAGGAAGGAAGGAAGGAAGGAAGGAAGGAAGGAAGGAAGGAAGGAGCGCACAACCGAGTAAACAAGCAAACAACCCAGCCAGCGAATGTAAAGAGAGAGTGATCGACCAAGAGAATATTCGCGCAACTGACTGATCAAGAATGAACTTCATCTGAACAAGAATCACTACCATTCTTCATAACAGGTTTACGAAAACAACAAACTCATTCACACCCGAGACTAACTGGGAGGAGCTGGAATGGTAGACGACGATAATGTTGCACAACATTTATAACGAATATTAACACACTAATACTCACTCGTATTCATGTAAACGGTTGCGAAGTTGATGAAGAAGCACCTGTTGCTGAGCTGAATGTGACTGTAAGGCCTGCGGGTTAAAACAACATGGTATATTATTTTCACACTTTCGCGCATTGAAGCTATTCAGGTCTATCATTCCTTTTGTGTTGACATTTTCACTTGCTGTTATAAGCTTATGAAAAAGGCCAAAAAAGGAAAAACACAGATCCAATGCCGCTGAAAACAACAATTTTCCCCTCGCGAAACCTTACATAAAAAAAAAATAAATAAAAACACTGATTAAGCCGTGCAAAGAATTTTTCGCGGCATGATTCTTGTTTTGCGTTTTTAGCTTTAATGACATAAAAAAAGAAATCATTTTCAAAGTCGCTTACTGATTTAATTAAAACAATTAAGCCGGTCGCGAAAAATTATCCCAAACTTTCATACGGCATCTCATAAAAAATTCCCTAAAACAAGGTACAGTGTATAGGTGAAATGACGAGTGCCGTTGCTAAAGACGTTGCTAAAAACTAAACTCTGAGAGTAAAATTTCTTTCCACGTCGCCTTGTCGTCGTTAAAAAGACCGAACAAAGTAATCTTAACTTACATGCGAGAACGCAGGGCAAAGTCCCTGACAATTCAGACAAGCAAAGCTAAGCTGGTGCTCAAAACGAACGTAACACGAGCAGTTATGAACAGGGTTTGTGCATCCTCCGCGAATTCTTCCAAAGCCATCCAAGTTTGTTAACGAACCAAGTAGAGGAGTGCCAATACAAAGAAGAACTGAACTGTCTCCGCTATGAATTGAGTCCGTGTCACACTCTGCCATGTTGGAATTTTTTAGTTGATAAAATATCCCTCTGTTCCTAAAAAACGCAGCTGTATTTTTCTTCAAATTAAATTTGGGACATTTCCTACATGGTGGCGAGCATTTCTCGAGAATAAAAAAAATGTACCCAAATTATAACAGTTTCCACTCTTTCATTAAATTAATACTTCACTGAGGGTCGTGTAAATCAGTTGTAGAGAGCCATAACCTTGCACCTGTATTGTAGTGGAGTTCCTTCAGTTATGTTTGATCGTAAATCAATGAAAGCTGCCGTTGTCACACACAATTAACGCGTATACGTATCTAGCTAGCTATAAAAATAATCCTTTGCTTACGAAACAAAAACTAATGAGATTAGGATAAAGTTCTTTACAACGACATTTAAATATTTTATGTTTGAATCAATCATTTAGCGAGTAATGTCTGATATGCGATAATTAATTTATAACTGAATTCTTTGAAACAGAAACCACGTACACCTGTAATCTTTTGTAAAAAAATCTTTAAAAATATTAATGACATAATTATAAGTAAAGCGAAATACTTGTAAATTTGACTATCTTTTTTTAAAAAAAAGATTAGTGTTAATCTTCAACATCTCCCGACACAAGCACCAGCGTAAGCGCAAGAAAAAGGAAGATTATTTATCATTGCGCTCATGTTTAATATGCTTTTGTCGAGCCCGTTTCCATGTTGATATGAGCGGTTATGCTTACGCCAATACCTGCATCGCCTTTACGGTTTTTGGTCACCACTTTGGTGGATATCGATACACGCATCTTTTATTTGAAAATTTCCCCAGTTTCCTTTGATTTGAAAATAGTTTGTACATAAGCCGTTTTTCATTGTAATGGTGTTCGAGTTTTTATCATTTAAACTTTAATTCGTAAACGACTCTTCACGCTAATTATGATTGATAGGCTAATGAATAATTTAGAGCGCTAAAACTCACCAAAAAAAAACCACATTTTGGTACCGAATGATGCTGTATGCGAAGACTGTCAACCACAAATTACAATAATAGCGTATCGT
Organism: Cladopsammia gracilis; assembly: GCA_022457155.1. NCBI lineage: Eukaryota > Metazoa > Cnidaria > Anthozoa > Scleractinia > Dendrophylliidae > Cladopsammia > Cladopsammia gracilis. The sequence goes on along the minus strand of JAJGOT010000030.1, from coordinate 1,299,811 downwards.
TGTCAATATTTTACGCGTCAAAATATAATTGTGAAGATACCGAAAATCCTCTATTAAGCCTCATTTATTTAAACCGCGTTTGAGGGAGGGGGGGAAGGGGCTTATTATAATTTAGCGAATGGTCATTAATCAAATTCAATAGGTTCCCACCAGTAAATACATTCACATAATGGGCTCCTGGGCTCCTGACTATCACGATTAGCGTAATTACGATCATTTTTAAGTGTAAGTACCCGCAATATTTCTTACAAGATCTGTGAGTACTGTCTGTGAATTTGTGCCTGGATTGGCATGGGAAAAATGTACCGGTAATACCGTTTATTTCGGGGGGTGACAACTCTAAGAAGGCCTGTTTCGGGAGAAAAACAAAATTCTTCCGGGAATCTGAAGATTTTGCCGGGAATCGGGAGACTAGAAAAATTTTCGGGGAAACATGAGATAATGTTGTTAAAATTTCGGGAAGTTTGAAATTTTTGCGAGAATGTCTCCGAAAAAATCGGGAAGATATTCCAAATTTTCGGGACAATTTTCAGTTCCACACAGTATTGCTGAAACAGCGTTTGTTAGAGTTGTCACCCCCCGTGTTTATTGCTGTTTGTAGAGGATTTACGGTATCGGCAAGTTTAGTGATTGGTGTATAGAAAAAAAATAATGCTTTCAAACTAACCTTCAGTCGTTCGCTGTCCATTCTTCTTTCCTCTATAAAAAAAATTCAACAAATTGAAGACCTCGTCAAATGAAATTGCCCCCAACACATTCTAAACTCGTCTGTATGTCTGTCTGCCTGTATAGACGGCCCAGAGATATGAGAGGACCAGAGATATGACAGACCCAGAGTAAAATACATGTACAGTCAACTCTCTCTTAACGGACACCTCTATAACTTAAGACGGACACCTGGCGTTGGTCCCTGCCGTTTTTCAGTCATTTTACTGTAACTAAACTCTCTATAAGACGGACAACGGAAACTTTGAAACCGTCAACTTGAGAGCTCGACTCTCTATAAGCCGGACACTTCTTTAACTGGGTAGAGATTTTACTCACTACACCCTCCCTCCGTCTCCCAAGGAGTAACTCCCCACCCCTCCCGGGAAAGACGCCTTGTTACGCCTCCTGCTCTCCTTTCTATTACCATCGGCGATTTGCACGGCGGCCATTTTGGATGACAGAACAATGAAATTTTCATCCTTTGAGAATAAAACTCTACTTGTATGGCTTTCTACTTACCTAATTCAGTCTTTATAATAGCATTCTCCTGTTTCAGCGTCTCTGTTGACTCTTCAAAGCGTCTGAGGAAAAGATACTGACATCTAAGCAATTTGCAAAGGACCAAAGTAGTTTTACAAAGGGAATAATAATATTTTCAAACAAAGTGGAAAATAATAAAAATTCATACTCCTTCTCTGACTGAAGAGCTGTAATTCGTGCATCTTGCTCTCTACAATGGAGATTTTTAAACAAGTCAATTTCACACATTGAAATGTAGCGGGAACATTGTTCCTGACAATAACTCAATCTGTCTGCCTGTCAATTAATTAATTAATTAATTAATTAATTCATAAATTAATCAATAAATGACAACCGCCTATCTTCAAAATTACCTTAGTCTGCCGGCAAGCTTTTCGTTTCCTTGCCTGAGAAATAAAATGGAAACACCCGTTAATTACCAAATACCAGATGATGTTTTAACCCTTTCACTCCCAGAGTCAGTCAATTATGGAGACATGTAGTGTACTTCTAACTTTTGAGTCTGTGGATGAAACCTCTTCAGCAGTTCTTTTGCATGGTACCATTTGTTCTAACTTTTGAGTCTGTTGACGAAATCCTATGGTGTGACCATTCAAATGAAACCTCTTCAGCAGTACCTTTGCATGGTACCATTTGTTCTAACTTTTGAGTCTGTTGACAAAATCCTATGTGGCCATTCAAATGAAACCTCTTCAGCAGTACTTTTGCATGGTATCATTTGTTCTAACTTTTAAGTTTATTGATGAAATCCTATGGTGTGACCATTCAAATGAAACCTCCTCAGCAGTACTTTTGCACGGCACTATTTGTTCTAACTTTTGAGTCTGTTGACGAAATCCTATGGTGTGACCATTCAAATGAAACCTCTTCAGCAGTACTTTTGCATGGTAACATTTGTTCTAACTTTTGAGTCTATTGATGAAATCCTATGGTGTGACCATTCAAATGAAACCTCTTCAGCAGTACTTTTGCATGGTACCATTTGTTCTAACTTTTGAGTCTGTTGACGAAATCCTATGGTGTGACCATTCAAATGAAACCTCTTCAGCAGTACCTTTGCATGGTACCATTTGTTCTAACTTTTGAGTCTGTTGACAAAATCCTATGTGACCATTCAAATAAAACCTCTTCAGCAGTACTTTTGCATGGTATCATTTGTTCTAACTTTTGAGTCTATTGATGAAATCGTATGGTGTGACCATTCAAATGAAACCTCTTCAGCAGTACTTTTGCACGGCACTATTTGTTCTAACTTTTGAGTCTGTTGACGAAATCCTATGGTGTGACCATTCAAATGAAACCTCTTCAGAAGTACTTTTCCATGGTACCATTCGTTTTTCAATATTTTACAAAACGAATTTTGAGATTTTTCTTGAAGTTTGGCACCCATGGGACATCAAAATCAATCAATCAATCAATCAGATAAAACTCACTTCTGCTCTTTTACCCAACTGTTCACGTTCTCCACTACAAGTTCACTTTCCCGATGCAATCGATCCCCATTGGCTCGTGCGTCCTCGAGAGATACGCGGAGAGTCTGGACCTACGAAGCAATGAACAATAAATAGTAGAGATAATTAAAACGAAATAAGGAAAAAATTGCTAATTGAAATGCCGAAAGAAACCTCGCCTGAGCCACTAAGGGAGCGTTACAATGTGCTATACTCTTTATCAGAGTAAAAAAAAAACAGAAAGGGGGTTTTGGTTGTTAAATAACAAGCAAAGCAGTATTATTCACAGTTGTCATCAGAACCGATTCTTCCTGTTAGCTAAGGCCGCGATTTGAACGGTACTTGAGACGAATTAAAGGCTCCTGAACCAACTCGTGAATACGAAACTTCCGGTCCCTCCCCTCCCCTCTCCTAGGCGTTTTGCTCCGCCGACCCCCACCCCTGAGTCCAACTTCACACACTTCCCTCCGTCCAACGCCGTCCCTGTGGGTAAGGCAGGTGACCATTATATATCGCGGGCTCAATGTTCACCGATCGTCCACTCAACGGGGTTCTTTACACTTAGTTCTAACGTACCTCCTCAAGGCAGCTTTGATGTTGTTGACGCGAAATCACAAATTCTTGCTTGAGTTTATCATTCTAAAAACAAAAGGAACTCTCGTTTAACTCAACTCTGCAGATTCCGACCTTCAAGTTACGAATGTTTTACTGCTGTGATTGACTTTGACATGTTGGCGTCAGGGACAGACGTAACCCAGTATAAATACCTCGTCTTGAATTAGCCGATGTTTTTCCTGCAAAGTCGCAAGTTCAACTTTGAGTACAACTAACTGTTCGTCTCTCCTAGTTGCTTCTTGAGTTTGCTTGTGAAGCTTGTCTTGAGAAAGGCCTAATTGACGTTTTAGTTCGTCAATGTTTCGGGAATACTGTTGGATCTTGAAGAAGAAAGTAGTAAGTTTAATAAAGGAACTAACAAATCAAAACCAAAATCAAAAAAGGAAGGAAGGAAGGAAGGAAGGAAGGAAGGAAGGAAGGAGGGAGGGAGGGAGGGAGGGAGGGAGGGAGGAAGGAAGGAATGAAAGAATGAATGAAAGAATGAAAGAATGAATGAAAGAATGAATAACGACTGAACGAACGAACGATTGTATAGTTTATTGAGTAACCGAATAAATAACGAAAGGACGAAAGAAATGAGCTAATTAATGAATTACTGAATATACAAGAAACAATTTTGTTCTAAACTTACCTCCCCCTCAGAATATTTATTTTTGTCCTGAGATCTTTTGAAGTCCGTCTTTAACTTTCTAACTTTTTCTTCCAGTGCTAGGATCTTTGAAATGAAGAAACAAAACTAAGCATGCACACTCTTCATTTACATGTCTGGCATGTAGCCCACACAGAAACAGCAGCATGGAGCTTACGTGGACTTAAAACTAGAGCTACTTAAATTTAAAAACAAAGAAATACATCTTTGAGTATCTTTCAACATCCGAGCATATTATTGAATGATCATTGTATCTCAAGTCTGTATAACAGTACAGCACAGTACAACATCCCACTAATAGAATAAGCTCGAAATGGGTATTTGTCCTTATACCTGCTCCTCCATGGCGTGGTTCTGTTGTTTTGTTGTCGCTAACTCCATCTTGGTATTTGCTAAGCTCTTAGAACGTTGGGCCAACTGAGAAAAACAAAAATAAAAAATATATCACGTAAAGCTAAAAATAAACCACGTGTCGCAAAAATTGCCTCCTACATCAACCAAGCTAGTCTCTTGGCAACTACGAAGTTGCGCCGAAGAGTAACGGAAACACACGAAAATTTACCGAGGTCGAATACGGAATTCCAAAAATGTCCAAAATCATACCCCTCAATAACTTTTAACCGCGGTCAAACGAGAGAAATTTGCAAAAGTTAAGCAAAGTACTTTAAAGTTAAGGTTGTCATTTTCACTGTTTACAGATTAATATATTGCCAATACACTGTCAATTTACCAACGTTTACCAAAAAAGTTCTAAGCGTTTAAAAACTGTGAACTGCAGAATTGTCGGCGCCATTTGCCAACATAATTTCGATCAGGCGCAAAGAGTTTTGGAAAGTTTTCAACGGAAAAACAGCTCATCATTTTGAAAAAAATTAAAAGATAGTAACGTCAACTAATTTTTTTTATACATCCTTGCCAATATTTCCATTTAACATTCAATAAAATCCCACTAAATAAAACGAAAAACGCCTCGGACGTTTGACCGCGGTGGACAATAACTTAGGGATATCAAGTTACATGATACCCCTGGTTAAAAACAGAAAACTTTAGATCTATTATTTACGCAGACAAAATACAAGAACTTCAAGTCAAGTTTGATGGATAGCTTCCTAATGTTAATAATTCGAGTTTCAGGAATTACTTTTCTTTTGTCACTGGACGAAAAACAAGAAAAATTAAAAACCTGATCCATGGCTTCTTTGTGGTTGCCATGGGCACCTGCCAGTTGTACTTTTAAATTCTGCACATTTTTCTCCAGGTTTCCAATCTACAAAAGGACGAAATAAACATTTTAAAGGGTCGGTGTCATGGGGATTTGGTGAAATTTTAAGACCCCCAAACATGTTTATTAACAGAGGGTAAACGTGTTGTAACTCACTAATTACAACCACTAAATATAAGGGTGATTACCATTCAGCATAGTCCCCTATTTTTCCATGTGATCAGTCGAGGTTGATCGCAAGTTCGAGTCTGCCGCCATTTTTGTTTTTCATGGCGAGTGAAAGTTGGGGAGAGTGCAAAAATCCCGCGGTGACGGGCGTTGGGGGTTACAGCTGGCCTCCCCCCCCCCCCCCCCCAAGCAGTTTTTGTACTCACCCCAGTTTTTATCGCGCCGTGACATTCAAGATGGCGGCTGGATCGAACGGATCGAACTCGACGAACATACGGGAAAATAGGGTACTGTGAACAGTCTACATTCAGCACAATGGCTGCCAAGTATTGTATACCTGCACTGTAGCGTTCTTGTGATTCTCCTGAGCTCGTTCCAAGTCTTTCTGAAATTGATGGAGTGTCTCCTCGTAACGTTTTACCTTAGTAAGGACAAGATACGAATTTAATCAATTACCATACTGATTTATTACGACACAACATAAACCGAGAAAGGTACCTCGTTTGAATGATTCTTAATTTTCTTCTGCGCCGAGTTCAAGTCAGTTCTAAAGACCCGGATGTCCGCATCTCGCGCTGCAATCTGGGAAATAAAATAAGAATAAGCTAATCAAAATATCAGAAGAGGATGTGGATAACCAGTCATTTAAGCGAACAATACCCTGCCTGATAGCGGCTGCCTAAGGCTCTTTTGCAGCGGGTTGGAGAAATATGCGAATAGAGATGTTCATAGATTAACAATAGATATATAGATAGATAGACACCTTTAGCACACTAAGCCTGCGTTCAGACGTCTACTTTCTTTCTTTCTTTCTGCGTCGAAAAGCGACGAAGGAAGAAATTAGGAGACGCCTGTAAACAGGCGAAGATGGTACTTTCACAAATGGTACTTTCACCGAGTTTGCTTTAATGTTTGTAAATAATTGTCTTGCCTCTCGTTAGTATTATTATAGTTTTTAGTTGACTGCCATAATTGACTGACAATTATTTATTTTTTTCAGTTAGATCCGCTAAAATATATAATTGCTGACTGATGGGAGGACCGTGTCCAGCTAGCGTACGTGTGGCTCATTGAGATCCCAACCTGAAGTGGACCGCGTTTGCTCAATGTTATACCACTGTCGTCCTGATATCTAACATAGAAATGATGACAAATAGAACAGACATGCCGATTACCTCTTCCATAATGTTCTTGTTTTTCTCTAGTACTCCACCAAGTTCTTCTCTTAGTTGACCATTCGATTTTTCCTTATCCCGAATCTGAAACAAATAGCAAAAATCGCATGAATAGACTAGTACTTATACTCCCTGATTAACAGCACAAGCGTTTAGTAGCAGGTGCTAAAAAAGAGAGGGAATGGGGAAAGTCGGACGCGGGCGTGGAGAGAGAGAGGGCGAAGCGCGAAAGAAAGGGAAAGGAACGCGCTTCGCGCGCCCCCGCGAATCCCCCCTATCCATCCTCTTTCTGGTGCCTGTTACGTAGACTAATTCTTACGCGGATTTAGGAATTAAATTATATACAGAATATCTGGGACATTATGTATTGCAGTATAATGTACAAGACACAAGTTATAAACTACAAGTTGTTACTTGCGAAGTCGAAATCCACTACTCACTGTGGACTTGAGATCCTCTTGTTGTTCAATGTAGGACGAGATTTTGTGCTCCTGTTCTTCCATCACACTTTGACAATGACGAATCTATAAAAGCGGCAACAACAAGTTAATACCTTTATTGAGTCCGTGACAAAATAAAAGTAAAGTTATTAAAGATTTTTGAAACGGAGATCTTGTCTTCGTGTGGAAGGCCGTCAACGTTTGAAAACGAATGCTGTCGTCTTCATGTGAACCGTCAGCATAAAACCGCCGCGACTCCGCTTTCAAACATCTTTAATTATTGCCGCCTATAAAACAAAACTCCGTTTTCGTGACGACGGCGTACAAGAGGGTACAACGTGCAGATCACGCAGGGTTAATGTGCTACTCACGTGTTTCTGCGCTTCTTGTATTTGCCCTCTGAGTTGCGCTTGGTTCGTTTCCAGTTCCCGTGCGCTGTCAAGCTGCTCGTTAAACTAAAACAAAATTACAAAGCACATCACCACCTGCAAGTTCTCTATTTCCATATCGAAACAGAATCAGTTGGGACTGTACGTTTTGAGGAAGGAAGAAAACCTAAGAACCCGAAAAATTAGTGTGTAATATGTAAAAAATTCTACTCATTAGTCCTTCGCATACCTGCTCACTAATGACTTGGTTTTCCTTTTGCGCAGTTTCCAGATCGATTTCCAGCCTTCTAGCCTTGTCCTCGTACGCAGCCGCCTAGAAACCAAACAGATGAAGAAAGTGAAATTTATAACAGTCGACAAGGGCCATAATGAACAGCACCACGGGTAAGTACTGCTCAGTAGCTTTTATAGCGGAGCACTTGCCAGGCCGAAGGCCTGGCTGCGCAGCTCCATACTCATAGAACCGATGCCCTTCATTTTTCATGGTCATGGCTAGCGGAATGTTTCGCGGGCGCGCGTGTCCCGTCCGCCGCCCTCCGCCGTCGCGCAGGACTAGCTCGCGGGCGCGTATGACGTCGGAAAACATGCGCGTTCGACGTCATGTTGAAACCAAAGCGAGGCTTTGTTTTTCGCGCGGTTACACGGCCGAATGTCACGTCAGCTAGAAAAACACTTTGATGTTTTACTGTGAATTTACTAAGCGGAGAAAACCGTTTAAATTAAAGGCGTTATTTCCCTGAATATTTCGCGGTTTGCTACTCAAGACAAGGATACTAATTAAGGGATACTCAGAAGCCGCTTTAGTGTAAAAAGACGAGCTTTCAGGGATACAATCTTGTTTTTTATCAATGCGGGAGATGTTTGTTTTCTACGGATTTCAGAACCAGAAGCGGAGATTTGAATTTCCAAGCAAGCGAGCGACTAAAGGTAAAACAGATTACAGTTTTCGATGAGAATTTATGTTGATATCAATCTGTGAGTGACTTTTTATTGGTGTTATTGTTAGTTTTGGAGAATTGATTTTAAAACGTGCTTGAATTGAGTTGTATCGATCTCTTGAATTTCATCGAAGAAAGCTTGAACTCGATGAGCTATAATTAAGTGGTACGCGTTTTGCTTTTAAACGTAAACTAATGGAGATTTCAATAAATTTTTTCGAAAGAAGATTATGTTGTCCATTTTTATGTGTTTGTTCATTCATTAGATAGATTTAAAAGCGATTTTATATAAACAAAACAAGACTGATTTTATAGTACAGTTCCATCTTCACTCGCATCGCCTTATGCAAATATGTTTGTGTATTTTTGCAATTTCTGATTTTCAAATCAGTTTCTCGAGCAATTTTTGCCAAACAAAAACTGTATTTTATTCGGAAAGTAGTGGTACTAGTTATTCCAGACAGAGAAAAGTTGTTTTTGTGAACTTTTGTACCGTCTATAAAAATGTCCTGTGCAGACGGTCGCGTAATACTGTTTTTGAGAATTGCTAAAATTGAAAATAGCCCGTTCGTCAATCTTAATTCTTGTGCTTCCAACCTTTCACCTTAGTTAAGCTTCTTCAAAGTGCGACGCTGTTAGGCTTGGGCTATCTATATATATTATGAATGGTCACACTTTAGGGTTTCATCCACAGACTCAAACATTAGAACCACCCCTTACAGCACAACAGAGTACCGCAGAAAAGAATTGCTCAATAGCTTTCATTTGAACGGTCACACTGTAGGATTTCATCCACACACTTAAAAGTTAGAACCACCTTGTATAGCATAATAAATTGTACCACAGGAACGCGATTTCATCCACAGACTCAAAAGCTAGAATCACCTTGTACATGGTAATACACAGTACCACGGGGGAGTACCGCTCAACAGCTTTCATTTGAATGGTCAAAATGGGGACTATATCAACAATACATGCTCAAAGCTTCAACGTATTTAGACAGCATAAGAAACAGCACCAGAGGAAAGTACTGCTCAGTAACATTCATATGAATAGTCACACTTTAGGATTTTATGCACAAACTCAAAAGTTAAGTTAGAACCACCTTGTACAGCATAATAAACAGCACCACGGGAAGGTACTGCTCAGTAGCTTTCATTTGAATGGTCACACTTTAGGATTTCATCCACAGACTCAAAAGTTACAACCGCCTTGCACAGCATAATAAACAGTACCACAGGAAAGTACTGCTCAGTAGCTTTCATTTGAATGGTCACACTGCGGAGTTACAGGCTCAAAAGTTAGAATCATATCAAATGATCCAATGTTTACTCTAGCAGCGGATGACTCACTGACCTCCTCCACAGCTGCCTGGTGTCTTTGCTGAGCCACTCGTAAGTCCGCCTTAAGCTGCTCAAGATAACCTTCCAGTTCTTCAATCTATTACAAACCAAGCGACAAGTCACTTATTCAACAGAGGGTAAATTAACATGATGACTTTCTAGATTTATCTTTACTATCATGTTTTTTTTTTACTTCTGTCGTTGATTAATCGTTGTAGGTGTCTCCTTTTAGGAGAAGGAGTTTTCTTTCGGCCACGCTTTCTTGACACGGAAATAGTTATTATTATTATAAAGACGTACAATGCGGCATTCTAATCTCAAATTTCGGAGATCGAGAGCTCGATCCAGAAATACGTTTGTTGTTGTGTGTCACTGTGTCATGTTCTTGGTCAATTTACAGTAAAAACTATCGAAATCGTTTCCCTATTTCATTTTTTTATTTTTATTTTATTTTATTTTGCATATCAACAACGAAAACAAATACAACAATGCCTCGTTCTTTTTATCCATTGTTACGTTAATTTTTCTTTTGTGTTGAATCATATATTTTTATGGCCATATTCATAGACTGCTAAGCCATTGTTGTTGATTTATCGAGAAAGGGCCACAAATAAGGTGATATGACTGAAGAAAAGAAAAGGTGTACAGCTATTTCAATTAACGTTGTCGGATGAAAGCTCGAAGCTACAAGCCAAGATAGTTGGGAGCGGCGCAAAATAAATGTTTTTCCCGCTCGTCGCATCGCTCATTCCCGCCGTTTCTTTTCGTTTCGCCGCTCCCAACTATCTGCATGCCTGGAACAGGCGCTCGCTTTACTCGTTTGGTCTTGACTTGTAGGCTTTGAGCTTTTAGCTTTGAGCTTTCACCCGACAACGTTAATTGAAATAGCTGTATACAGCGGAAAAAAGGCTACCACTGAATACCTGTCGATTTTGTATTCCTTGTTGTTCGCTAGTGCTCTTCAGCTCAAGTTGAAATCTTCTGTTTCCCTTTTCCAATCTCACGACCTAAATGATCGTCGAAAATCGAAATAAAAATTACTCATTGGTAAGCCTTAATTAAGGAGTTGTAAAGGGTTAAAAAGAGATGTGATATTTTTGTTTCTTCCTTGGCCTTCGCGCTTTAACGCCTTGGACGTGCAAAGAACAAATTAAGTGGAAAAACCATAACAAAACAGCTCTAGTGTTTGGCTAAAAGCGCTGAGGTTATTCGTTTTGCAGCATGAAAAGCCACTTCTCTGCGAGACAAGTTCAGTGTGAGACACGTTGCCAAATTTCTAGATCCAGTATTGTCCATTATGCTTCACGCGCCTCTGAAAAAATAGAAGCCTCGTTCCTGTGCAAACCACAACAATAACAGAGGCGCCTAAAGCATAATGGATAATGCTGGATCTTTAATAATAAGGGAAACCCGTTAAAAACAACAACTTCCGGTTAAACAACCAATCAGGAACTCTCACCTCTGACACCCGCGCGCTCAGCTGATCTTGAGTGGAAGACAAGTTTTGCTCCACTAGTTCCAGTCTCTCCTCGCATCGGGCAAGCTAAGGAAAACGAAAATATGTCATAAATTACTTTTGGTCCACCAACCTAATATCTAAGCGTTCTCTCTGATTGACTAAAATATCCGGTAAAATAAAAGTCGTATTTAACTAAGCGTTCTCTCTGACTGATAAAATATTCGGTAAAATAAAAGTCGTATTTACCTCTTGTGACGCGTCTCTGTGCTGTTGCCGGGTATTTGACAGATCTTCTTCTAGTTGAATAATCCTAGCACGCATCTTAGAGGCCTGCGTTATAAGGAAAACAAATCAGAAGGTAAAATATAGATAGTCTAGCCTGGTAACGGATTTTTCAAGGAAAGGAGTGGTTTAACATCAACCACTTTTAATTACATCCCGGAGATGGAATCGCAGTCGGAGTCGGAATCGGAGTCGGAATTGGATTCGTAAGCGCGACGGAATCTTGGTGTTAAAAATAATAATAATAATAATCAGTAATAATAATAATAATAATAATCAGTTTAATTACTCTTTTCGATTCAAGTGGCCGTTTTGGTCTATAAGTCGTTACATGGCCTTGCTCCTAATTATCTTAGCTCTCTTTTCACTCAAAGAAATATCTCTTATAATTTGAGGGACAATGAGAGCAAACTGGCTATCCCATTGCCTCGCAATAATTTCCTTAAAAACAGTTTTAGATACAATGGTGCGGTCATTTGGAATAACCTCCCCCTGCAACTGCGGCAAGCGGAAACTATCAGTAGTTTTCGAAGGGGCTGTCACAATTATTTTGCTTGATCTTCTATACACGGCATTCTTGTAAAGCAGGTTTATTATTTTTCGAGGGTGGGGTTAATTTTTACATATTTTAATTTTTTAGCATTATTTTCTATGAATTAATTATGATACTTTTAAATACATATATATATATATATATATATATATATATATATATATATATATATATATATATATATATATATATATATAGTTTATAGTATTGTTATGCCTGATGAATATACCGTGTTTAAATAAAGTTTAAACTCAAACTTAAACTCGTAGCTTCTCAGCTAAATTACAAGAGTGGTCAAAGTAGGAAACTGTTGTGGAAACTGTTGTTGTTTAGCTACATGTATTGTGTTATGATGTGGTGTTGTGATGTTCAGTTTTGAATCTTTTGTTTTACGTCATTTGGTGATCACAACACCCGTAACACCAAGAAACTGCCCAAACAATGGAGAGAAAAAAAAAACCCGGAGTGAATCAAACCTGAGCATCTCACGCCGGAAGAAGTATTTATATCCATCGCGCCACAAGTCGTGTTCGACAGACGTAAGAACCTTATCCGAACCTCACGCGTTCGTTATTTCTACCAACGGACATACGTACGCCACGCAATGACCAATCAGATGGCTATTAATTATTTAACCATTTTGTAAGTATGTAGATCCACGCAGTTTCGCTACTATACAGCCAGAGAGCGAAGGCTTTAGTTTCGATCTGTACAAGTGATCATTTTTCACAGTACTATACCTCTTCTTCCAAATGGTTACAGTTTGTCTGAATGGTGGTGAGCTGATCATTCATTTCAGCTGTTGTCTGCTCAAAGTGGTAAATCTGAAAATCAAACAATATGAAAGCACGGGTCATTTAGCGTCTGACAAAACATTCTGGCTTGAAATCAAAATCAAAATATGCACGAGCACTAGTAGAATAATTTTAAACAAAACTGGACCATTATTCTTGGATTTTCACTGATATAAATATATCTTTTGTGTTTTTTTCAAATAACACTAAAAATGGCGACATAGCCCCTTTAAACACGAAGTTCCGGTATAAAAGGGCTGGCCTGGCCATTCTCACCTCCAGTCGTTAATCAACCACTGAAGCATTAACAACTGACAAAAAACATGCGTCATTACTAAGACCATTGCTAACACAATGTGGAAAAAGATTATGAAAGTTATATCAGAAGTCGTTATGAACTTCTATTTCTTTGTTTGCTAAGGTAAAATCTTGGTTTAATTAGATTTTTGAAGCAAATGATATTTAAAGAACGCGCAAGTTTGTGACTGAAAGACGCCTTAACTTGCATTTCACACTATGCGAGAGGAGCTAAGCCTTTTATTCTGGAACTTCGTGTTTAAATCCTTTGGGCGCATTAACCGGCATCAGAATTTAGAACTTCACAATCCAAATTGCAGGGATTTCTAACAATATACGATGTTTTTGTTCAAATGATTACTTACCTCGTTTTCTTTTTCTCTAAGATCCTGGTCACGTGTCGTTAGAGTTGTCTGTGTGGCCGTGAGCTTTGCATTCAAGTTAGCGACCTGGGGAAGAAAACAGAAGCTGGTCACACAACTTTTAAAAGCAAAACTCTCCAGGCTGATATATCGTGTTTCCATGATAGAGCAGTTTTCAATTGAGTATCGAAAGTAATTACACAATTGCTTTGGATTTGCATTGCTACGCTTTGTGATTGGCCAAAAAATCTCGTGCCACTTTCTCGACCAATCAGAAGTAAAACCAAAACCAATCGTGACTTGCTCGCACGCGTTTTCCCGCGCTTGACGCCGCCGACATGTAATTGTATCGAGCTCTGATTGGTTCATTGCATTGTTTACGACTGCTGTGATTGGTCAGAGTAATTACTTTGGTTTTGGTTTTACGACACTCAGTTGAAAACTGCTCTAATGACCAGAAGCTTGCTTTAAGTTTGCTTTATTATCTTGAAATGGGAAGAAAAATTCGCCAAAAGTGATGAAAAAAAATATTAACTAAAGGCGCTGTTACACCAGCAATGATTCGTGTAACTTGTCTCGCAACATCTAAAAACCGTGCGTTGCGGTGCTGCGAGACATGGTGCACGCTGTGTTTCTCGCAACTTGTCTAGTTCTGGCATACTGAATTGCTGCGAAAGAATTTGTGAAACACCGAGTTTCCTTTGTTTGTCTTTGCTTATTGCTAACGAGGTATTCCAAAGCCACGGGCGTTCTTTGATTAGCCCTTTTTTCCGCATCTGTCATTCTGGGTACTGTCGTGGCCATAGAGTCACTTTCAGCCGCCATTTTGTCTTCGAGACAACAACGCACATGCAATTAATTGGCTGATGTCACAAAACGTTGCGACACACGTTACAGAGGGTCGTGAAGGGGTAAAATGGGAACTGGGATTAGCCTTATTTTGGACTGGGAAAATGGGATTTACCAGGAGCTCCTGGATTTACTCACTGGGACTGGGACTTAGCCACTGGGAATGGGATGAACAATTATAAAATGGGAATGGGATTTCTTTTCTTCAGCGGTCTTTGCTCCAATATTTTGAAATAGAAAAATAAAATTTCGTAGCAATAGACCTTGCACTCCTCAGTAGAGACAGTAGAGACCGTGAAATCAGTATTTTTCGCCTTCGCGCCCGCGGTCTAGCTACCAGGCTTACACGGTTGCATAGTTAGAGGGTCGTGAAGGGGTAAAATGGGAACTGGGATTTGGGCCAAATTTAGGCTGGGAACTGGGATTTGGTACCCCCCTTCCGCTTCACGACCCTCGTTACAGGAAGCATGTTACACTATGCAACGCTTGACAAATTCGTTGCAGCGTTGCGAGAAGCGTTGCGAAAAGTAGAACCGAGTTCTACTTCTCGCAACGATTGCGGCAACAAAAAATTACCAGAAACAGTGTTGCAGGGTATGTTACATTGGGCAATTTTTCACGCAACTTTTGTCGCAACAAAATTTAGAGACAAGTTGCACGAAACATTGCCTAGTGCAACAGCGCCTTGAAGAGACAGAAGAACCGACGGCTAAAGAAGTCAAAATGTCACAACAAATGGTAATTTTGATTTCTTGACCGCCTGCACGAAATCGAATTTGATGAAATGCAATCCACTTTCATCCTTGCAATCATGCAATTTATCTCTAAACTACTGCTTCTGTTTTGCTCTAAAGAATCATTTTATCCAACTAAGTTACATATTTGGCGGCATTTGGCGATATCACATGAAAAAAAGATAACCGAAATTTTGTCATTTCGGCGGAAGTGTCCTTTTAAAGCTGTTCGTTAATACATGAATCGCTTCAGAAGATAATTAGACAGCGTGATCCGCCTGTCCACGACCAAGGACAGGAGTCATTACAACTAGTTTCTCACCTCTTCAGTGTAGCTTTTGACTGTTTCCTGTAAGCTTGATAAGTCGCCCTCAAGACGGCGAGCAACTTCTTCCTTTTTCGCGATCTTATATAATAAAAAAAATAATAATCAAAGAAAGGATCAATAAAAACTAAGAAGGCTTCTTAGTTCTAAATACTTATCATCGACGAAGAGCAGTAACATTAAATAATCTGATGTTTCTTTTTTACCTCGTTTCTGTTCTTCTGTTTTACGTTGGCCAGTTCCTTTTGAAGTTGTTGACTTAATTGCTCACTTCGCGTGATCTGCGAATTCAGAAATGAAGCCACGTTCAAAATTGAAAACAAAAGTTCAAAAATTCGGTTTTGTAGAATATTGAAAAACTAACAGAACCATATGGAAGTATTGCTCAGTAGCTTTTATTTCAATGGACACCCTTTATTTATCACCCTTTTGCGGATTTCATCCACAGACTCAAAAGTTAGAACCACCTTCTACTGCATAATAAACAACACGACAGGAAAATACTGCTCAGTAGCTTTCATTTGAATGGTCACACTTCAGGATTTCATCTACAGACTCAAAAGTTAGAATCACCTTTCATTTGAATGGTCACACTTTAGGATTTCATCCACAGGCTCAAAAGTTAGAACCACCTTGTACATTCGGCATAATAAACAGTACCACAGGAAAGTACTGCTCAGTAGCTTCCATTTGAATGGTCACACTTGTGTGTAGGTAGACTTGTAGAAATTTCCCATAATTCGTAATTCTATGATTTGATTCCCGAAAAACGTCCCTGTTATCCCTTTTTTAAGTCCAAACCTAGCCTTCTCTGCCTGTAACCTCTTTTTGGCAACAGAATAAGGACGAAGGAAAGGTTAGAGCGAAAGACTGGTGAGGAGGACAAAAATCTGACTGGGATGGGAGGGGTGGGAGGAAATAGAAAGCCTTATTCAACATTCCCATAAATTACATGCGATACAATTGGCTTTTTCACTGACCGGGAAGACTTGAAAACCCACAAGTTGCATTCGAGAAATTTGGGTTTTTAACCGAGAACACTGGAAAACAGAATCGAGACGCTAGCAAAAATATACCAATCAAAAGTTAACAAGTGCCATGTGTTAGGATGGAAAGATCGCCGTGTTACTTCGATAAAAACAATTAACGACAAATACTCACCTGTATTGACGCTTGTCTTCTGTCCTCTTTCACCCTAACCAACTCATCCTCTACCTCCTGCAATCGTTCCTCGTAGTACGTTACCTTGATAGGCAATAAAAAAAAAAGAAAGACAAACTAAAATTATTGCGTCGACGAAGGAGACGCTTCCTAATCTTGTCGGCTAGGCGGAACGAATCGAGAAAAGTGTCGGTACCAAATCTGCGCCATCTTGAAACGTCACAATAGTATCCAGCATTCCCAGCTCGTGGAAATCAGGCATCATCCTGGGGGGCTGGGGTTGTGAATAATCTATTTGTCTTGATTTAGTTTCGGATATTTTCCCGATTTTGGAATCGTACGGCTCAATATTTCAATGCCTACTACTACTGGTATGTTTTGAATGTTCTATCTTGATTTTGCTGTGGTTCTCTGCCTGATTTGGGAAGCTTTCACCTAAATACCGACGTCGTTCTTCGCGATGTTCTACGGTACGGTGCAATTCGCGGTATGTCTTGTAGCAATAATTCACTGACCGGCCGCGCCAGACGAACGCAGATGAACTTTACAGTGCTCGAAATTGCGCCTGCATCGGGCGCATTTGCGACTAAAGATTTCGCAGTTTTGTGACTAAATTTGTCTAGCTAACAAAGGAATTATATTCAACAGTCTTGTGTCTTACTTGCAACTGGTAGTTGTAATTTTATCCGAAAAATCCTGCGAAATACACGTTGAATGTTGCGTGACTTAATCGTCGATTTCATGCTCCATTAATGCGGTGTCCAAGAAGTTTTCACGGGAGCACTTTTTCAGGCTTTCTCAGAAATTTCTCATTTCCGGTTCCAGTATTAGTACATGTACTGAGGAGTATGATTTCAGAAATCAAGACAAATGAGTGTTTCTTGGTGTTGCGGAAGCCATTGTTGGTTAGCTTTTGTGTTGTGGTGTGGGTATTGTTCAGTGTCTTTTGAATCTTTTGTTTTACGTCATTTGGTGATCACACCATCCGCAACACCAAGAAACTACCAGACAAATAGACTACTTATATGTCGGAAAAATCTGAGACCTTTCGGAGTACACAGCATGGCAGGATTTTGCCCGATCCCACGGCGATAGCGTGAATTTGTTTGATGTCGGCCCGACGTTTTTGCCTGCGTGACATATATCGCGACTTAGCCCTTTTAAACAGTGGCTGAATTAATTCATGAAACTGAGGTACTAGGTCAAGACGAAGTGTCACGGGATAAGGAGACGCACTATAATCTATGATTACTACTAGTTTTAAAATAATCCAGTTAATAAAGCGGTAAAAACTTACGAAATATGCTACACATTTCTTTTAAAAACGAAGGTTTTTCGATAACGGTTTCGAAAGAAGATGCGAATATAGCTCAACGCCCCTAATCGACAAAACTATTATATCTGAAAAGAAAGCGGAACAAACAACAACAACAACAACAACAACAACAGCTCGAATTACTACCTGCTGTACTCTTTGAGCATGCTGCTCCTTCTCGGCTAGAATCGCGTTTTGAAGATTTCGTATTCTCTCTTCCTTTTCTGAAATCTAGAAATCACAAACATGAATGATAAACTGAAATGCAGCAAATATATGAAGTCGTTACAAAAAATGTACAACCAGTACTCTGATCATTAAAAACACTATTAATTATTTGAAGTGTTTATTAAATAAATAAAAAATAAATAAGTATCGTTTAAACAATACAAGCTGATGTCTGAGTATAAAAAATCGTACCTCTTCTAGCGATTTTTCGTATTTTTCTCTTGATGCGTTCAGATCTTCCTGAAGATGACGAACTCTTTCTTCTTGTGTAGTTCCCTGAATAGTAATTATCAAACATTCACTTCCGTGAATTAATGGTTTAATTTATTGACTACGTTCCTAGCAATTTTTATTTTCTATTTTTCCTATTCGGAGTAAAAAAAATCCGTTCATTTCATTTTGCCCATAAAAAAAGGCGAATAGAATAATGATCAATTTATAACGCACCATTTCGCAAAGTACCCCGTTAACTACCAACTTGTCTGTTATTCTCGGATAAAACTTCGTCAGAAATGATCAAAACCTAGTTTCTCTCGACAAAACCAAACATCGCTAAGCAAACAGTGGATCAGGCCCGGTTCAAACGTCGAACTTCGCATGTGCCGAATCTAATGCAAATAAGCAAGAACAATAGATTTTGCTCATTTGCATTAGATTCGGCACATGTGTAGTTCGACGTTTGAACCGAGCCTCAGAATAGCGAAAATCGTCAACTATATAAGAAACCATTACAAACAAAATACGTTACGTTTAGTAAGGAGAATTAATACTCGAAGCTTGGTGTTGTTTAGCTTGTACCCTACGTGGGTAGCGATATCTTTAAGCAGCGAAGCCGCGATAAAGAAAATACCCAACAACCTTCCTTCTCAGACACATCGCGCTTAACCGCTTGTTTTTTTTTTTGTTGTCGTTTTTTTAATTTTCAGCTCCGCCGCTATTTGTCTCGCGCAAAGAATATCGTCAGCTACGCAGGCTATAGTTAGTTTGTAAAACAATCAGGCTTTTATTATTGGATTGTGGTTCTTTTGGTGCTAATTTGAATGCCTTCGATTTGTTTACTTTGCTTTAAACTTTACAGATGTATTCGTCCAAGTCTCCTGTTTACCTCTTTCTGTTTATCCGAGAGCTTTTGTTTTAAGCTGTGAATGGTGTCTTCACAATGCGAGACCTGCAATTAAATCTCTCAATTAGTGTTAATGATTATTTTTCCTTCTTTAAGCAAAACCTTTAGAGGAATAAAAAGTGTAAACTTTTCAATGTTCAGCGAGACAGCTGGTTTTACTGGTTCCCTCGAGGTCTTCCAAGCGCGACAATAATATCAAACAAAAGTTCTTGTTCCTTCAGATCTCGACTTAAGAAACTTCAAAGAGATTTGTCGAGTTATAGAGAAAAGCAAGGGAATGAACGTTTAGAGGAAAGTATATATATTCAATTTGAATAAAACAGTTATTTGTCCCAATAACTTAAAGTTGTGGCAATGGACGAACACTGATTAAAACCAGAGGAAAGTTTTTTGAAAACATATCAACTATAACTGAACATTGCAAAAAAAAGTAAAGATTATAACCGGAAAAAATAATTAACAACTATTCACCGAAGTGGAAGTGGGTAGTGGTGGATATTTACCGAGCCGTGAAGCGGTGAGGTAAATATCCACCACTACCTACCTACACTGAGGTGAATAGTTGTTTTAGTATATACTGAAACAGTGAGATAGTATAACGAAAATGATGCTTTTTAACTCCTTTATTCCTGTCAACGATTACAATTTTCGCGCGCAAATTGCTTGGAGGTGAATAGCACTTGCTATTCCGAGTTTCAGTAACCAATCAGAGCACGCCAACAATGCTATCCACTGTTTCAGTTTTTACTAAAACATTTTATTCCACAGACTACGAAGTAAGGGTCACGTCAAGCGACTCAAGGCTATACTTCAGTTTGAGAATACAAAAATATAAAAGAAGACAAAACTGATATGCAGTACCTGGCTTTTCAATCTTTGACAGGCATCTTGTGCCAGATGTAATTCTCTGTCAAGCTCTTCCATCGCGTTGCTTTGCTTTTGAGTCTACAGTACAATAAAACGAAAAACATTCAGTAATTTAACACAAGAAAGTTCAACTATCAGAAACGACTATGAGATATTTAAGCAAGTTTCGAACAAAATGTTCAAAGAATAGTTAAAATCATTAAATCGCTAAGAAGAAAGCCAAAACAAACAAAAATAAAAAGGACATTATTCGTCCGGTATTTTTTTAGCCTAAAATTTTCACCTTTCACTTTAGTTTTGGAATTAAAAACGCTTTCACTTTGTGAAATCCAACGATTTTGCAGAAACATTGGATCTCATACACGATATAATAAAACAGTATGGCGTTTACAAAGAAAATCAATTCTAAATGTGTGCATGTTTAATTAAATCCACCGACTAGCAACAGGTGATAAAATCGATAATCATATCAAAATACTCGTAAATCAATTAATAAAACTGAACACAGCACAATTGTTTGAATGTCATCTTTTGACAAACGAAAACTCCAAATCAAACAAGATGTCGAGTTTAAAGCACTGCGCTCAAAATATTAATGCATGTCAACATCGCATTTATACCAAGCAGCCGGTTTTACTCATTACTAACTAAAAGGGACCAACATGCTGTTTCTCCTTACAATATCAGTACACGGCCAAGAAGGCGAGTGGTAAGAAAATAGATTGTCATCAACAAACAAAATATATACGCAACAATCAAAAAGCGGAACTAACGGTCAGTTTACACGCGATTTTTGTCGCTCACTCCAATGCAACATTTGTCGCTAATGTAAACTAGCGGCAATTTCTGTGTGATTTCTGTGTGGGTTAAATACGAGCAGAAAAAAAAACTGTCTGCTATCCCAGGCCACACTTTTTTTCGTTCATTAAACACTTGGCTTATAGTAGTCATTATGATTACAGACCTGTTATAACTTTCCTTACACAAGGGCACTTTTACGGGTTTTTCGCAAATTCCTGTTTTCGACAATACATTGGTTCATACCAGGCAAGAGCGCGATCCATTCCACCTAAAATTCCGATTATAATTTCTGAAAATTTCAGAGACGGATGGAACATTAATTTTCGGTTTTAGCGGAATTTTCGGGAAAAGAAGACAACTTCACGAGGTATTCCCAAATTTTCAAACATTCTTCCTGAAAATTTCCGTTTCTTTTGGTTTCCTAACATTTTTCACGGAAAATGTCCGTTCGTTTCAATTCTGCACCGGAATTTCTGTAAATTTTAGTCGAATGGATCGCGCCCTTGCGTTGCTATGTTCTGCCAAGTCGTTATGAGACACAGTGTTGTTCCACTGGTGACAAAAATCATCGACATAAGGTATTTTTAGCGTTTCTGTCCCCTTGAAACCTGTTCTAAGTGTTAAGATAGTGGAGAGAGACGTGAGGGGCAAATTGCGAGCGGAGAAAAAATCGAGGAAACTGGGGAGCATGCTTTCGTTCGCGCATATCCCCCTCTGTCAGCACTCGTAATACCGTCGGAACTCTCTACAACGGCCCCCTTTGGACAGACCTTTCTGGCCGTTGCAGAGAGGTGGCCGTTATGGGGAAGTAATCAATTATAGCATACGAGTGAGTGAATGAGAAGTTTGGACAAGAAAACATGGCCGTTGTAGAGAGGTGGCCGTTGTGGGGACGTAATCAATTACATGAAGAGGATAACGTTAGAAAATGAGAAGTCGGGACAAGAACAACAGGCCGTTGTAGAGAGGTGGCCGTTATGGGGAGGTTATCAATTAGAGGATTTGAGTGAGTGAATGCGAAGGCGGGACAAGAAAACATGACCGTTGAAGCGAGGCGACCGTTAGTAGAGGTTCTTCTGTATTTTTCCTTCGCACGCCGACGATCCTCCCCTCCAATCTATCTGAACGCCTGGAACACGCTAGTCCCCTACCTTGTCAGTGGAAACTAGGCTTAACACAGATCAATTTTAAATTTCGTTTTCCTCACTTTTTCAGATTCACTCGCGTAGTTTTTCCTCGCCTCAGCCAGTTCCTGGCACTGTTGATTCATTTCCTCTTCTCGCTTTACAGCCTAAAAAATAAGATACCAGAAACAGCCGTAATGAAAATTAAATTCGAGAATTCTGGATAGTGGAACTGAACTTGAAATGTCCTTACAGCTTGCTTGTCCGCGAACCAGTGGAAAAGATAAATAATAAGGTTATGCCAATGAATTTTGTTTCCTATCTCTCTATATGTTGTTAAAAGGGTTCGGTAGGATGAATTGTGAGTTCTCGCTGGTCGGTCAGTGACAACCTCGTTCCCAGGGTCTCTCTTCTTCCTGCCCCCTGGAGCGCTCCAGGGGAAGGGAAGGAGAAGACCCTGGGAACGAGGTTGGGTCAGTGACAATAATGACAATTTTTTAACTCTTCCAAAATGTTGGGTCGTTCGGGCGATGAGAAATGAAGCATTTTTTGGGTTAAGGCCTAGTGATAAAAAAAAGAAGACAAGAAATAGGCCTGATACTTTCTAAAAATCATTTTCACATGGATTTTGTTTTCGTTATTGTTGCTTTTTCGTTTCGTTTCGTTTCGTTAAAAGTTCACGAGAATTCAACCCGCGGATATTAATCCAAAATACACCCTATTTGATCCAGAAGCTTTGCAATTTTGTCAGTTTTTGTAAGTTACTCCGCTCCGCCCCGTCATCCAATATCTCGAAGATTTAATCCGCGTATGATTTCCCAGCCAGTTTCTACACCACGTGATCTCGTAGTCGATTTTGTACCTGTTCCTGAGCTTCCTTCAAACTTCTTTCAAGGTTCTTGATCGTAGCTTCACATCGATTGACCTGAAACCCAAAGTAACGTTATTTTTATGAATTATGGATAAGCAAACTGAAAGGCGAATGGCGACAAAAAACAAATTTAAAAAAAAAAACAGCAACAAGTATCTCTCAAGATACTAACCTGGGTAACACTTTGATTAAACTGGCTCTTATAATAGTTGACATTTTTCTGCAGTTGATGGCTTTGCGACTCCAATTCTTTAAGCTTGTCTTTCAAACTCGAGGCCTAAAACATAACAGTAAAATCTATTATGCACGATTCAACAATTGTCGGTCAACAGATGTTGAAATGGCAGTTCAACAACTATTGAAGAGTGATCACGCATCCCTTGTTGAATGTTGAAGTAGGCCATTCAACATTCAACGTTAACATTGTTGAACGAAAACAGAGGCGGACAGGCTCTATTCCGTTGAAATTGTTGTGAACGACCTCAGTCAATGGTTATAAAATGTTGAATGTGTTTTCTACTTATTCAACAGATCGCAACATTCATTATTTCTTGAGCAACAACTGCTGAACGATGTTCAAAGTCCACATTCTGTAACCTACGAAATATTTTTTTCCTTTTCCACTTACTTGACTTTTTGTTTCTGCTAAATCCTTTTCTTGTCGTCTCATTGTTTGTTCTAAACGCTCGATCTGTAAAATGAAATTATGACTGTAAGCACTGACCCTTTCACTCCCAGAGTCAATGATGGAGACATGTAGTGTGGTACTAACTTTTGAGTCTGTTTAACCCTTTCACTCCCAGAGTCAATTATGGAGACATGTAGTGTTGTACTAACTTTTGAGTCTGTTTAACCCTTTCACCCCCAGAGTCAATTATGGAGACATGTAGTGTTGTACTAACTTTTGAGTCTGTTAACCCTTTCACTCCCAGGGTCAATTATGGAGACATGTAGTGTAGTACTAACTTTTGAGCCTGTTTAACCCTTTCACTCCCAGAGTCAATTATGAAGACATGTAGTGTAGTACTAACTTTTGAGTCTGTTTAACCCTTTCACTCCCAGAGTCAATTATGGAGACATGTAGTGTAGTACTAACTTTTGAGTCTGTTAACCCTTTCACTCCCAGAGTCAATTATGAAGACATGTAGTGTAGTACTAACTTTTGAGTCTGTTTAACCCTTTCACTCCCAGAGTCAATTATGAAGACATGTAGTGTAGTACTAACTTTTGAGTCTGTTTAACCCTTTCACTCTCAGAGTCAATGATGGAGACATGTAGTGTAGTACTAACTTTTGAGTCTGTTGACCCTATCACTCCCAGAGTCAATTATGGAGACATGTAGTGTAGTACTAACTTTTGAGTCTGTTAACTCTTTCACTCCCAGAGTCAATTATGGAGACATGTAGTGTAGTACTAACTTTTGAGTCTGTTAACCCTTTCACCCCCAGAGTCAATTATGGAGACATGTAGTGTAGTACTAACGTTTGAGTCTGTTGACCCTATCACTCCCAGAGTCAATTATGGAGACATGTAGTGTGGTACTAACTTTTGAGTCTGTTTAACCCTTTCACTCTCAGAGTCAATTATGGAGACATGTAGTGTTGTACTAACTTTTGAGTCTGATTAACCCTTTCACTCCCAGAGTCAATTATGGAGACATGTAGTGTGGTACTAACTTTTGAGTCTGTTTAACCCTTTCACTCTCAGAGTCAATTATGGAGACATGTAGTGTTGTACTAACTTTTGAGTCTGATTAACCCTTTCACTCCCAGAGTCAATTATGGAGACATGTAGTGTGGTACTAACTTTTGAGTCTGTTTAACCCTTTCACTCTCAGAGTCAATGATGGAGACATGAAGTGAAGTACTAACTTTTGAGTCTGTTGACCCTATCACTCCCAGAGTCAATTATGACGACATGTAGTACTGACTAACTTTTGAGTCTGTTTAACCCTTTCACTGGCAGAGTCAATTATGGAGACATGTAGTGTAGTTCTAACTTTTGAGTCTATGGACGAAATCCTATGGTGTGACCATTCAAAAGAAAACCTCTTCGGCAGTACTTTTGCATAGTAGGATTTGTTTTTCCATATTTTACAAAATGAAATTTGGGATTTTTTCTTAATTTTGTTGTTTGGGAAAAAAAAAAACTGCAAAGGCAACAAACTTCTTAAAACCGAATAAGATTTAAAAAAAGGAAAATAACTGATACATTAAACTATAGGGCATCAAAGATCGAGTGTAGAGAAATACCACATATTGAAACAAAAAAACAAACGCGGTTTTCTTCCCTCACCTCTTCAAGTGATTCTTCGTTCAGTTTTTGGTTGTGCTGTAACTCACGGGACAATTTGTTATTGGTCTCACATTCCTCTTGCAGCTTAAGAATTAAATCATTTAGTTTAGATTTGTCATACAAGAAGACACACACAGTATTGCATGAGCCACAATGATGAATAACAGCACGAACATGCAGAACAATTTCCCTTCTCTCGCAGAGTTAAATTGTAAGCCAGCTAATTAAGAGGTACGATTTTTGTTTTAGAGTAAGTGGATGGCATTCTAGTCTCCATCACTGTATTGGAGCCTTTCAAGAAACTACGCGTCTAGACTCGTCTAAAATCGTCAAGAACTAGGTTTCTAGACTGTGAAAAGAAAAGGAAAGGCTGACGAAGACAGACGCGAGAAGCAACCAGCCGCCATCTTGCTTTTAGAGCCCGCGCGCGAATTCCCTAACCAGCGGATTGAATAACGAAACGAGCGACTTCGGTCAAGTCTACCCCTTCCTCCCCAATCTTCTCGCCTTTTTCCGCTTGTTACTGTGCCTTCGTGACCCCCACTATTTTAACACCTTCAAAAGGCTAGTAAAAATCATAAAGTGTATCCATTCAAATAAACGCTACTGAACAATACTTCACCTTGTTGGCGGTATCGTTTTCTTTCTGCATGACTTCAGTGAGGTTGGCTCCAAGGGTCTCGATCTCTGCATTAAGCCGTTTAATCTGCAGTGAAGAATAAACGATAAAACATAAGTGAACTAAGTAAAATTTTCAATTTCAGGAAGAAAAAAAATAACTCTGGATAAATGTTAGTATTAAACTGCTTTATTATTCGGCCGCTAGACTATGATGTCATTTTACCGTATAAGGACAAGAAAACATGCAAAATAAACTAGTTTGACAAGTTAAGAAAAGAGCAAAGTTAAGTTGCAAGTGCGCGCGTTTAGGACGATAGTGAAACGCTGGACGAGAAACGATGGCTGAACTGAGAAATTACTAAGGAAAAGGTTCTCAAAAGTCGGAAAATGAAGCAGTCTTTAACGCCTTATTTTGATGGTTTGACAGATAAAACGTTTGATAGATAATAACCGCGCGTAATTATCTGTCAAACAATTAAATAATGTTTAAATATTTACCTCTGTTGAATGTCCCTCCTCTGAAGCATTCATGGTGTTTTCAAGGTGTTCAACTGTCTGCATTAATCGTTGAACCTCATGCATAAGTCGAGATTTGTCTGTCTTTAACTGTTGTATTTCGTTCTCATCGCTAACCATCTATAAATAAACACCAATCATATTACAATGATTTAGAAAACCAAGGCCATAGGTCTATTCAAAGCAAACATAATAAATGTCTTCTACCGACAGAAAAGCAGTTACGTAAAGCGCATGTTTTAGATATGTCACCACAACTTCGTCAAGAGGCTCCTTTGAGGACGAAAAATGAACCTGGTTACGATGTTGACGTCACGATTAGTTTTGGTCTTGCTCCTGATTAGCTGAAAAATATCATGTTTAAGAACGGTATACGAAAATTGTAAACAATTACAGAACTTAGCGAACTTAGCGAACACCTTTGAGTTAGTTGACATATGGAGACAAATGCACCCGAGCATTCCTGGCTTCACCTGGCATAATGCATCCTGCAAAATTAAATGCCGACTAGATTATTTCTTTCCTTCAAAAAATATACAACACCTGATTACCGATTGCCAAATAGTTTCAAATATATTTTCAGATCATTCAGCACTCCAACTATCTTTAACTACTGAAGAAAAAGAAACAAAACGTGGACCAGGCTTCTGGAAATTTAATAACTCGCTACTTACTGACAAAGATTACACAGAACACATAACTAAAAGTATCCCGCAATTTATAGCAAAATATCAAAACCTTGAGGACAAAGGACTATTTTGGGAAATGATAAAAATGGAAATCAGAGCTACAACAATTATTTTTGCAAAAAGAAAAGCTAGAGAAAAACGAGATGAAGAAAAAGAACTTTTACGACAATTTGGTTACTTGCAAGAACAACTGAGAGCCAAATTTAGTGAAACCACCAAAACTGAAATAGACCGCGTCAAAGCTAAACTATCAAAAATCATTTCAAACAAAACGCAAGGCGCAATGGTACGTAGTAAAGCCAGGTGGTACGAATTTGGAGAAAAAAATAATAAATATTTTTATAATCTGGAAAAGAGGAATTATAAGAAAAAACATATCGTCTCACTTACAAAAGAAAATGGTTCCACATTGTCCGATCCCAAATTAATCCTTGAAGAAGAAGCAAACTTTTATCAAAATCTTTACAACTCAAAAAATATCAATCCAAACAACGAGATGTTTTCCTTCTTTTTTGAATCTGAAGGGCTTGAGACGCTCAGTAAGGAAGAATCAGAACAATGCGAAGGATCTTTAACGTTAGAAGAATGTGCGAAAGCGATTAAAAATTTTAAAAATGATAAAACACCGGGATCTGACGGGTTTACTATTGAATTTTATCGACATTTTTGGCACTTGCTTGGAAAATACTTAGTCGAGAGTTTTAACTATGCTTTTCAAAAAGGAAGTTTATCAATCTCTCAAAAGCTCGGAATTATTTCTCTTATTCCCAAGAAAGACAAAAACTTAAATTTTTTGAAAAACTGGAGACCAATAACATTGCTAAACACTGATTATAAAATTGCCACAAAAGCCATTGCAATGCGTCTAGAAAAAATATTGCCAAAAATTATTCACCCGTGTCAAGCAGGTTATGTCAAAGGAAGATATATCGGAGAGTGTATAAGAACAATTTCTGATACAATGTCTTTTACAAAACTAAAAAACATTCCGGGCTCAGCTGTTTTCCTAGATTTCGAAAAAGCTTTCGATTCCATAGAATGGACGTACTTGCAAAAATGCTTAGAGGTCTTTAAATTTGGTCCGCAGCTTCGTCATTGGATAAGAGTATTCTACAATGACATCTCAAGTTGTGTGCTCAATAATGGCTTTGCAAGTGAACAGTTTCCGCTTTTTAGAGGTGTAAGGCAAGGATGCCCTTTATCTGGCCTTCTCTTTATCATAGGCATAGAAATTCTTGGAAATTCAATTAGACAATCGTCAGAAATAAAAGGTATTGACATTGAACCGGAAAAAACGATAAAACTTTCCCAGTATGCGGATGACACTACTGTTTTTGTAAAAGACGATAAGTCGATATATAATCTTTTTAACCTACTCGATATATTTGAAAAAGCATCTGGCCTTCGGATAAACCAATCGAAATCAGAGCTCTTATATTTAGGATCATCACGTCGACGCAAAGACAAGATCTTAGATCTTCAGGTCAGTGAAGAACCGATATATGCTTTAGGAGTATTTTTCTCATATAACGAAGATCTCGCAATTAAAAAAAATTTTTATGACAAACTTGGCCCTCTAAAGAAAGTGCTAAATATTTGGTCGGCAAGAGACATTTCCACGTTTGGAAAAATAAATATAGTCAAAACACTTGCGCTATCAAAACTAACTTTTATCTGTAGCGTAATCGAGACGCCTCTTTCCTTCACGGAAGAAGTAAATAAGATAATTTTTAGTTTCATATGGAGATACAAACCACCTAAAATAAAAAAAAACGACAATTATAAAAAGCAAAGAAGAAGGAGGACTTAACATGATAGACTTCTCTGTGTTCGATAAAGCGTTAAAGTTATGCTGGATAAAACGACTATATTCAGATGATAATGCCCAGTGGAAAGCTATTCCAACATCCCTACTTGCTAGTGTAGGGGGAACGCGTATTTATTACCCCAATTATGATATTAATTGCGTAAAATTAGAAAATTCGATACCAAAGTTTTATAAGGATGTGATCATTTACTGGCAAGAGCTAACTAGCAAAAATCCTGAAACGAAAGATGACGTCTTAAGTCAAATTATATGGTATAACAAGAATATTAAAATAGATCAATCCTCTGTGTACTTTAGAAATTGGCATCAAAAAGGCATCTGGAAGTTATCTGACCTCATAGATAAGCATAAGAATTGCTTTCTCTCCTTCCCCCATTTTCAACAGAAATTCCATGTTGAGTGCAACTTTTTACGATATTATGGTCTTTTATCTGCAATTCCTCGTAAGTGGAAAGATTTGCTTAAAATAAGACCTAATGAGTCATCTTCAACTCCTGCAATTGATATTGAAACCTTGACATGCAAAACCATATATAAGATGCTAACCAACAATCAAAAGCTTCCTCCGCCAACAGCTGAAAAAAGATTATCTGATTTAGGTTTTAATAAAACAGAACGACAAAAAGTATACTCACTCCCGTTTTACGTTACTAAAGAAGTGAAGCTCTCCATGTTTCAATACAAATTAATACATAATATACTACCTACTAATAGTCTTCTCTACAAAATGAAAAAGGTCAATTCTCCATCTTGTCCCTTTTGTCAAACAATAAAGCAAACTATCCTTCACCTTTTTGTTGACTGCCCCCTGGCTAGAGCCTTTTGGCAGGAATTTACTTATTGGTATAACTCCATGTGCAAAAAACATGTCGAGCTTAAAAAAACAGAAATAATCTATGGTGTCTTGGACAACGTGTCGGAGACTCTCAATCATCTAATTCTTATCGCTAAGCAGTTTTTATTTAACTGCGCCACCAACAATAGTAAATATCTTTTTGCGGATTTTCTCATTGTGGTTAGGAACAAAATTAAATTAGAAAAATACATTGCTGTTCGTGCTAATAACTTCCATCGCTGTTGTACAAAATGGCAAGATTTCATTTAGATAATAGTCTACATTGTCACTTTCTTTTATTTCCAGTACTGTTTACATGTCATGTTAATGTGAAGGACGTAAAGATTTAATTTTGTATGTAATCCTCTCTTGTATGTAATCGTCTTTGTAAAAATAAATAAATAAATAAAAAAAAAAAAAAAAAAAAAAAAAAGAACTTAGCGAACGCAAAATCTAGGAAGACTTATGAATTTCAGCCTTCTCTTGGAAGTGAGCGATCAGAAAAGACGGTTGAAATTCTGGCTAGAACAAGAACTACAACAACATTTTAAAACATTTTAACAGAAACAACCTCTCACCAGAATGGCAAGAGGATATTTTTAACAGTCACTTTCAAACACGTTTTAACAAGTTTCCTTCCATGCATAGTAACTGTTTTGAACCGGGATGTAACAGACACCAAAAGACTACCTTGTTTTCGTCACTTTCCCTTTGTGCTTTGAAACCTTTAAGTTCCACCTCCAATTTGCCCATCTTTGCTTTCATCTCAGCCACTTGCGTTTCTCTCTCTGACAGCTCAGCGCTACACGTCTCGTACTCCTGTTGGGTGGCGTCCAGTTCGGACTGCAGGCTCAGAATAGTCTCGTCCCGTTTGGCAACCTAGAGAAGAGTGGAGGAGAAGGGAATAAATCGCACAGATTACACAAGGTTATTCCACACTTAAGCTCGATTTCCAGCCGTTTGAGGGAGTGCGCGAAGAAGCGCGGGCGAACTAAACGGCTGTAAATCGAGCCTATACCACACTAGAACATTACCGTTCACAAGCAAATGGATAAACCCACGGGTTCCGTAATAATCGCGGCCAGCATTAAAATTCAACTATGTAACATGCTGAGCACGCGTTACCTCTTGTGTACATATCCGGTGTTTCTCTTGTGACATGGCCAATTCCATTTCCAAGTTTCGAAAATTTTCCTCAGTATCTGCCACCTGAAAACACACATAACATTTTTAGTTTTCACTACAAGCACGGAGGAGGAAGAGGTGGAGAAGGAGAAGGAGGGAGGAAGGAGAAGGAGGGAGGAGGAAGAGGCTACCGTTACCATGGAAATCGGTAATCACCTGATCATTTGACTTGGACAAATCATCCTGTAATGAGGATATTTCATCTCGTAGCTTTGCCATGAGCTCCTCTTGGCGCACAAGCTAAACAAGGCATAATCAAGACACAATCTAAATTTAATAGGCATCCTTCAATCGGTATCGACTATGGATTAGCGCAGAGGGTTTGGTTTTGCCGTTGATTGCATTGTCCGTCAACTTTAGCTTTAAGGGTGGCAGCCGTTGTCACAACGCCAAATAAATGCAACGGAAACACAAATGAACGTTTTCTAGACAATCTATATCCCAAATCTGATGCGAATTTCTTTTTACAGAATGAAACAGATTGTAAATATTCTATAGAAACACTGCATTTCGCGCCATATTTCCATCTACCCTTTTTTAGAAGGCGAAATATCAAACTGGTGTGCTTGCATTCACACCGTTTAATATTTTTAACTTCCATTTGAAATACTAGATCCTCTGAAGAAGTGTCTTTATTCAGTTGTCATTTATGTTTTCGCCGCAAAAAGGGAACAATAGTTTGTTACATAATGAAAATCACACATCACCAAACCGCATTTATAACGGTTTTTCAGTCGTGCGAAAACATTGTTTAGTTTTAGGTGGCTCCAAGTAGATTTTTGGGGGTCACACTTCCCTTTTTGAATGCGCTTATACATAATCTTACTTTAGCTCAATGAACCTAAATTTGATACCAGATGTTAGGCTTGGATGAAAGTTTTGGATGATGCTCTTTTTATGCTAATCAGCGTTTGCGCGAAAAACAGTTTTTCCTAAGTATCTTTTGATTTTGGGGCTACCCGCGACAAGCGAATAAATGCGCTATAATCAACACAGTGTAGCACACTAAATGGGAAAATTTCAAACAAATTAAACTGTTCGATTTTAAATAAATCGCTAATCATTTTTAAGACGTGTTTTTTCATGTTTGAAATATAAGCGGTCAAAACATTCCATAGGTCTCACATATTATCATTAAATTACCACAGAAAGTTTCCTCAGACTTAAATTATTAATCCCTGCAAATAGCTGACTAATTTCTCGGCAATAAAGAGATCGAGCTTTTCATTCAAATGCAATTTAAAGAGTGAAAACGTCAAGCAAAACTGCATTTGAATGAAAAGCTCGATCTCTTTATTGCCGAGGAGTTAGTCAGAGCTATTTGCAGGGCGTAATAATTTAAGTCTGTTTTTCGCCGTTTGTTTACCGTTGCTATGGAAACGCTGATTAACATAAAAAGAGCATCGCTCAAAACTTTCATCCAAGCCTAGCATCTGGTATCAAATTCAGATTCATTGAGCTAAAGTAAGATTATGTATAAGCGCATTCAAAAAGGGAAGTGTGACCCCCAAAAAACTACTTGGAGCCACCTTAAAGACCAATTGGTCTTTCATTTTATAAGGCAACCAAAACTAATTAGCTGGAACTGTGCCCACAAAATACAAGTTGAAAATAAAACAATCTTCTCGTGCTTTAAATAAACCCGGCGGAACTTGGCGGCATTTCTTTCAAAGCGAGTTTAACATTCAAATGTGGAAAATTCGACGAAAACATATATCAAGACAGGGAAAAATATTCATGACAAACAAGAATTTCCCCTCTACACGATCAATTTATAACAGGACAACCGTACGAATAAGAAAGAAGTATCATATAGTACTGGTTATGTTATTATAAAACATTTAAACCCCCCAAAAAATAAAACCAATAAATTTAAAACCTGTAAATATAAGCAGTAAATTAAGTTTGCAATTATACCAAAGCATGGTGATGTCTCGCTAACTGGATTGTGGTCGCCATATGTAATTCTGTCAACCTGCTCTTATTCAGTTGGACAAGGTTTGTTTTTGCTCTACTTTGATTCTAAACTTGTTGTAACATCACTTTAACACGTAGTCATACGTCACACTTGCAACGCGCGCCGAATCACAAGCGCGCGCCGCGCAACGCAGGTACACCAACGAAACTTTGCATTGACTGTAAGTAGCCTGCACCCCGCTCTTTTGCCACGGTTATTTAACAGTCGAAGGAGTCATAAGAAATGTTGACTTTTGTAGCCGTTATTTTGTCCGTTTAGTTAATATTTCTTTTCTTCCATGACTTGTGGCAACGCTATCTTCCAATTTCAAGATAATAAAGTATGTTTAAAGCAAGTTCTTGGTCATAATCATAAAACACGATATTTCAGCTGGGACAGCGTCCTTTGACAGGTTTTTTTGTTGCTGCCGCAATTATCATAGCGGACGTTTCAGGAAACAAGGCTGCTTTAATCAGCTGGGTCAAGAGGTCATGTTTGTGGGTTGTGGTTGGTGGATTTCAATTTATTTTGTAAGATGGTGTTTTCAGGTGTCCTGTGTTTGTCACCATAATTATGTTTGACGGCAGAGTAAAAAGTAAACATTAGCGGGGCTTACTGAAGGCGGGAGTAAACCTAAATTTGAATGAAATTTTAAGAGGTATAAAGAAGAGATAGGAGAAAGAAAATGAGTTTTGGAACACCAACAGACAGTTGATACCTACGCAAGAGCACCCCAGGTTGCTAGTGGACTAACTCAGTGTCCGCCTATTAATTATTAACTACAAATTCTATTTTTAAAACTTCACTAAATCTTCAATATTTCTTATTTCTCTAAATTTTACCAATCCTTTGAGAAAAACTATTTCCTCCCAAACATACCCAAAAATCACCCAAAAATTTACAAAAAACCCCATAACATAGATAAGTGAAATGACAATAGGGTTTTTAGATGCTTGAAACGTCAACGAGATATTTCCATTGAAGCCATGTTAAGTGGGGGAAAAATGGCGTTTAGGTTAAGTCCCGCCTTAAACTTCAGAGCTCAGCCGCGTGCAGTAAATTGAACATGTTTGTTAAGACGGCCAACTTAAAAGTATTTTGTAAAATTCATTAATAATTCATAAGGGTACAAACAAATATAAATGAGCCATTCCAATCACATGATTACCCTGTATAGGCCGATACAATCTTGATACAACTCAAGAGTGGTTGTATCTAATTTGCATTCCAGAACAACTCACGAGTGGTTGTATCTAATTTGCATTCCAGAACAACTCAAGAGTGGTTGTATCTAATTTGCATTCCAGATACAACTCAAGAGTGGTTGTATCTAATTTACATGTGAATGTGAATTTCACAAGTTCTTTACTACATGAGCGGGAGTGTTGTATCGGCACTATACATTCACTCTCCTTCGGCTCGTGATTGTATAGGCCGATACAACACTCCCGCTCATGGAGTAAACATTACATAGAACATGTATGCTTGGACTGTCGACTTTAAAGTACGCACCAGTGTCACGCACTTAGTCTCCTACGCACGCAACTCTGGGGTCTGGGGCAAAAGTACAAAAAAATTGGATGGGAGGGGTGGTTCTCTCCTCCCGCCCCCACCCTAGTCAGTCGTATTATTGTCCTATTTTCCAGTCTCTCGTTTAGCCCCTTACTCGACCCAAACAGTTGCCCGCGGAAGAAGCTATCACGCATCAACAAACATAAGTCTTCTTTCAGTTGCAAAAGGTGCTAAGCCTATTTCATGGAAATTCTCAAAAGTGATGCGCGGTTGTATCTTTCATATTGTAAATAGCAGTTTTTAGATATTTTTTTTAATGTTGTATTGTAATTCTGTTGTAATTCTTTAAGCCATCTATTGTAAATAGCAGTTTTTAATATTTTTAATTGTGATATTGTCGAAATACTTTGAGCCAAGGGGAACATGTCGCCAAAAACCGCGGGCTCATTTTTGTTCTTGGAGATTACCTCATCGTAGCATTCCGTGTACTGCTGTTGTGTTTCTGCAAAGTCCTCTTCCAGCTGTTGAATTCTTTTATCTCTCATCGCAACCTACAAACACAGTAATGTCGGGTACGAACGGAGTAAGGTTTCGCTTCACCGTGAGGGTAGAATTCTTACAGTCTTCCGTTTGCTCTGAAGTACTTTCATTTGATAATTTAACCCTTTAAACCCTAATTCGTGGTTCTTGAAATACAATTTCTCATTTCTTGTCCACTTACATTTATTATAGCAATAGTGGGAAGAAGTTGCGAAAATATTAAGATAATTCATCTTGGATGATTAAACCATTAAATTCTCATGACTTGTCAGATGGCTTAAGCATTGATATCAGAAGGAGAAATTTGATGCTGGTCACTATCAGGGCTTAAAGGGTTAAGCAAACGTAGTCTAGACAGGGTTTAAGGAAATCATAATCTTAACCAATACAAAAAGTCACCAGTTTACCTTAAAACTTGTCTAGACGCTTCAAACCAAGCCTCTAAGTAGGAACTTCGTCAAATAATCACCCGTTTGCACTGCTTTGTTACTACTTTCGGGCGGAGAAGTTGCGGCTATGCAATCAATTTTTGCTTTTAAATACGACGTAAATGTTTCAAAGACGCAAATCTCTGAGCAAATCTCCGAGCTTTTAAAAGCTGATGTTCACTCACAAAAAGGTTTTCGTTATGTTAGTATTTTGCCTTTTTTGCCGCTGCTGTACGTCTTTATTTATTTTTGCTCATACTCGTGCTTATGCCGGTAGCGAAAACCAGCATACGCGACGAAAAATCGTGTCACCTGTTAAATTTATTTTTCCGACTTTATTCCTGTGAAGCAAGAAATCAAAACATTGCACTAGTCTCCAGAACCACAGCCATAAACGTGTGTCGGGAAGAAAAATTCAAAACATAAAAAGGTACGAAAGAGTATTTTGGTCAAGAAATTGAATGAGTATTTCTGGAGCGAAACTGAAGAAGCATTTTGCAGCCAAAGCAGTGCTAGTTTAATGGGGCAGTTTGCCACCATGGCAACATTCAAGACCATATCTTTCAGCAAAAGCTAAAGAAGACTTGTCGGCAATCACTTTTAACTAGAGCAGAAGAAATGGTCTAAAAATGTTGTCATTCTAAAGACAACAATTAACCAGGAGACCTTCTGCTAAAAAATATATTTATTAGAGTCATCGGAAGAAAATACCTTACATTCCTTCATTGATTTTTTTCTAAGGTGTCAAAATTCGACTTTATATTTATCACTTATCTCCATATATTAATTACCTAAATATAATCTTGTCTCTTTGACTGATAATTCTGGTTTCTAGGACCGTATATCAAATATGATCAATGTCTTTTTCAAAAATAACGATCAAATAATTTAAATAATCACTTTTAATTTCCTTAAAATCACTAGGAAGTCTAAAGTAAGTCATAATTCTAAAGCTCAGCATGAAAGATTATACATGGTCTTGAATGTACAAAACTGCAACTTTTTCTCATAAAATACGTTTCAAGTTGTAAAAAGTTTGGATAATAATAAACCAAAGTTCATAAAAAATACAAAGTTTTGATATTGAGAAATTAACAAAATAAAAATGCATAAAAATAAAATAGGGCCTTCGCTGACTGAGGCAACGCGCGTTAAATAATGCGTCCAAAGACTACAAAAAGACAAGATATGTGCACCAAAGATTGGTAGAAAAAATGTTTTTCACATAACAGTAAACGACCAGGATACATGTGAACACAAATAATCACTTTTTTACGTATGAGATGCATGTGAAAAAGGAAACTTATGTTTTTCTTTGAGCCTTTCTTTGATTTTTAGCTATTTCTTGCAACAAAGTGTTTATTAAGGGTGCGTGAGAGAGCCGGAGTGGCGCGCGGTGGATCAAACTCTAATCCTGAAAGTATGTATTGTTGTTTAGGAAGGATTCCCCTCCCTCAGCACTCACATCCTCAGCTCTCTTTTGTCTCATGTTCTCGAGGTCCCTACTGCTCTCACCCAGGTCTCGCTCAAGCCGGCTTATAACGTCCAGCTGTTGAGAGATCTGCAAGGGACAAAGAGAGAATTAAACGAGTGATGTTTTTAAGTGACTTTTTAACTGACGGGATGGTAAATGTTGAAAGTGGGTGACTGTCGAGGTAGCATGTTATTAGTCTGATCGGTAAAAGGGGCAGATAGACGGAAAGATAGACAGAGTGATGGGCTGACGGACGGATGGACAAACGGTTCGGCGCAATGACAGACATAAAGAAAAAAGACTGACAGACAGATTGACTGACGGACTGCCTGTTCCAGATTGGTTCACAATTTCCTAAGGTTTATTTTAATTAACCTGAAGTAACACCTAACCTTGGGCATCGATGTGAAATTTCGCGTATTCTCTAGTTTTGAACATGACAGTGATGGTTAAGTGATGACTGATTAGCTGATGGACGGGTGATAAATGTTCAAAGTGACGTGATTCTGTGGTTCGTTCTCTCTTTAAGAATTCACTTAAGATTTTATTTTTAGGTTCGAACAAACACGTTTGCATGATTGAAGGTACTCATCAGTAATTTTAGCAGAGTTCTGATAAAAACAAATAAGAAAATAAGTGATGTAACCCCTTAAACATGAGTTCCCTATTTTCTAAGACTGGCGCCACGTTATTTTCCTTTCCTTCATTGAATCCAATACTTATAGGCCATTTTTTTATTAAAGTATCCGGTGATACAGTCAAACACCGCTTCAAGGACACCCGCTTAACCCTTTAAGCCCTAATACCAAAATTTAAATTCTCATTTTTTTGTCCCTATACATTTCCTATAGAAGTAGTGGGGAGAAATTGTTTGGATATCAAGAGAATTTATCTTGTGTGATTTATGTCCTTAATCCTCATGACCTTTTTGATTGATAAGGCATTGATATATTGATATTACAAGGAGAATTTTGATTCTGATCACTCTTAGGGATTTAAGGGTTAATACTGACACCCCGTTATTATGGACAGTTGTCATGGTCCCGGCCGAATGCACTACATTTTCTCTAAAATTTACCCGCTTAATACGGACACCCACTAATACGGACAACGGACATTTTTTCCCGTCCCGACAATTTGGCCAATTCTAAGCGATAAAAATGTTCTCAAATGTGCCAAGTCAGTCAGCTTCAGATGTATGCTATCAGTTAGTTTGGTTGAAAGAAAATTACGAACGTTTGTCTGTTTGTCGTAATTTTTTAGTTCATCCATGTGAACCCGCTTAATACGAACACCCCGTCAATACGGACACCCCGTCAATACGGACACCCCGTTTATACGGACACCCCGTTTATACGGACAGTTTTCGTCGTCCCTTCGGTGTCCTTATTAACGGGGTTCAACTGTTAGTGATCAAAAGTTCTTTGCATGGTGGTAAGTAAAAATCAAACTCGACCCCAGGGTTTCTTTTCTTCCCATCCTCTCTCGCACCAGGGAGTGGGAAGAAGAGATCCTGGGAACGAGGTTGAGTAAAACTAACTTCCAATACCTCTCGTTCTTTGTCTCTCTGTTGGTCCTTGAGATACGATGTTTCTGACTTTAGACGATCGATCATTTCATCCCTCTTGGACATCTGATTTTAACGGAAAAAAAAAAAAAAAAAAAAACAAGGTCGTAGAATTATAAATGGTTTGAACCCAGGAGTACCATCTGTCGATTGTGATCGTTCAGCTGAGAGTGGTCCGATTGCAAATAAGTAAATAAGAAAAAAAACACATATAATAAGAACATTACCTTTGATAAAACGTCCCTGTGTTGTTCCTGCAACTCATCCATTTCGGACGCCAAGTTTTGAATGATATCCTCCTTCATGTTAGCCTACACAGAAAGCAAACAATAAATAATAAATAATAAATCAAGTAAGTTTCCATGACCGCTGGCAGAGTGTAGACTATTATTAATCAAATATTGGCAAAATTTTCTCAAACGAGAACAAACACTGCTTAAAACGTTTTAAGTATAAAAGGTTGCAAAGTTATGCTCCATGACAAGCACACCTCGATTCAACCCCACAATGTTTGTAAAATAATTAAACATGACGGATAGCCATTTAAATTTAAGAATACGATCTATGGGAAAATGAAATAGCATCCGAGAGGAATTTTTATTTGCCAATAGACCCCTTTACGATTGCCAGGGTATGCCGGGTAATCAGGACAAGATGGTGGAAAAATCAAAAGTTTGTATGAGAACTCAAAGTCATTTAATTGTTGCAAATTGGATATATTTGTCACTTTACCTTTGAAAAATGTAACTCTTGAGCTTAAAGATACTACACACTAAATCTGGAGTGCATAGCAGTCATTTGTTGCTTTTTAGAAAACCTGGGTTCTTCCATACATTTTCTGTAATCAGGCAACGCAAAAATTACATAAAATGTATGGAAGACATCACATTTGCTAACAAATGACAAAGGACTGACTTTGAGTTCTCATACAAACTTTTGATTTTTCCACCATCTTGTCCTGATTACCCAGCACGCCCTGGCAACCGTAAAGGGGTCTATACTAATAGGCCGCTTCGAAAAATACCATAATAATCTTTTATGTGCAGGCTCAGCCTCACTGGGATATAATTATTCAAGTCTCCTTTGTTAGAATGGCACAATGGAATTCAGAGTACATGTAGGAACGCTAGGACGTAGCATTGTGTGTTCGTATACAAATGTGCGCCGTATGCAAATTGCCAAGAAGTTGAAGCATAGCACGTGCAGTTCGTGCTGAAAAAAAAAAAAGAAATTGGAAAAATCAGGCTTACATCTGATCAAGCACCACCCAAACCTGCACTTTAAAGAGTATTGTGGTTGCCAATGGAGTCATTTACAAACGGGGGAGGACTGGAAATGAGACTTACCTCGTGTGTTTTCTGGTCCCGTTCACCTTGTAGTGACGTCATTTTCAGGTTAAGTTCCCGGATGCTATCTTCGTAATGCTCCAGCTAAAACACAAGTAAACACTCGTCAGTTTTTCATAGAGGGATATTTGACAGCCGTTGAAGATATTTTTGAAGGGTATTTAACAGACGTTGAAGAAAAAAAGTAAAGAATAACAAAAGTAACAGACAGTTCAACAAACATTCACTTATTACCATTACACGTAGCCTGCGTGGCAGGTGTTCTAAGGGAAGGGGGAAATTCGGGCCCTTCCC
Source organism: Cladopsammia gracilis (assembly GCA_022457155.1). Lineage (NCBI taxonomy): Eukaryota > Metazoa > Cnidaria > Anthozoa > Scleractinia > Dendrophylliidae > Cladopsammia > Cladopsammia gracilis. The sequence continues at coordinate 1,259,941 of JAJGOT010000030.1, read as the reverse complement.
CCTCCCTCGCGCGCCCTTCGCGTTCTCGCGCGCCCAAATTTTCCCCTTCCCCTTCCCCTTAGAACGCCTGCCACGCAGGCTACATTACACGGAGAGGTCAATATCACGACCATGTCTGAACACAACTGTAAAATTAGTCGCACATTTTAGGAATTTAGTCAGAGAATGTCCGATAACCAACTGTTATCTTCAGGACTGCAAGCGATTGAGCGATCAAATAGTTCTTGGCAGGCGTCCGGGGTCGATTGAGCTATCGTTGGCGATTATATGGAAACCAGCAATTAGTGTGGACCTTAAATATCCCAAGGAAAACAATTCCTTTTTATAATGAAAAAGGAAATGAAATGTAACCAAGAGAGGACACAATACGGACCTTATCTGTGCATTCTTCAGATTTGGATTTCATGTCGTTTAGCTTAGATTCCATATCAACCACGACAGAATTCCTTTGCTGCATCTGCGTCAAAACAGAAATGTTAAAAGTTAATACGCAAAAAAATAAATTATTTGAAAATAACATCGAATCTCTTTTCATGTTGGAGGAAATTACAAGCAAAAAGAAAAAACACTGCTTTATCCTTACATCTTGAAGGCAATCTTCATACTGCTGCCGAAGTCGTTCTACAGATCGCTCATGCTCCCGAACCTTAAAGGAAAGACAATTTAAAGAAAAGCTTAGGGGCGTTGTCCAATGCACCCGCATCGTGACGGTCCGTAATACTGAGGTTTCGATCAGCTCATGATGTTGACGTATAGAAGAGTTGACGGTTCGTAATTTGCATCTCAATAAGGGGACTTATAATATTTGCATCTACTGCTCAGAAGGGTAAATGGTATTGATGGGCGGTTCGCGCTTGGTCGCGTGTTTCATGCGACAGTATTTGACATGAATGCTTACATAACGAGCGGTGCCCATTATTTTTTGGAACGGCGTTGAAGGGAGGGGAGGATGGGGAGTTGCACGTTGCAGGGGTTTGGGAATCGGTGGAGAAAAAAATCGGGGGACCCTTTTGATGATCATAAAACTAGAATGATAGTGGACACGATTTTGGACGAAAGAAGGATGCATACGAGCCACAAAAGACTTGTCCATCTACATGCAGTGAGTACTGCTAAAACACAGAGAACAAAGCTGCGACAGGAGTCAAATAAACCAACCTTTGATGGAGGGGATAGTCCCGTTTATTCATTTTTTTTGTGTTATATTTGCATAAATCACATATTAAGCTTTATGTCAAAACTTCCTGTCACTATGAATTTTATTGATGAAGAATCCTTTATTTAGAGCGTTTTGTATTTACGAGTTGGCTCATAGGAGCCTTTGATTAAACCGAGTGCTCAAAAACACTTAACAGAAGGCTTTTCTAACTGTCAATTATAAAAAATTAAAACAATGCGAAGTAAAAAGAAGACTTTAAAATGAAATACCAATGCCTGTTATGAACAACTCGATCAACTGATATCTAGCTTTAGACGACAAGAATAAAACTGAATTATTCGAGAATGTCACATTGATTAGCACAACAACAGAAAATCTTCAAACTCAACAACAAAACAAGTGCATGGTAAAACATACATTATCTTCAGCCTTTTGTTGTTGTTCCTGGAGAGCTAACTTTTCGATCTTTAGTTTATGAATAGCTTCCTCTCGTTTGGCGACCTGGAAGAACAAAACAACATGACAAATTAACGAGCGAAGAAAATAACCTTCAACAACGCAGTTGAAATTATCAGCTGTTGAAAGTAGCCTGCATGGAAACCACGAGAGACCGCGGAGAAAACAGAAACCAAAACAAAACTGAGAGAGAGGAGAAAGCTTTCCCACGCCTTTCGCGCTCGTGGAAAGAAAACAAACGAAACACGAAACGCACTGTAATAAATTCACGAACCTCTTCTGCCAGCACATCCTGCTCGCTCTGGGTGGAGATTTTGTAGGCTTGAATTTTAGATTCGAGTCTTCCTTTCTGCATTGCAAAGAATGGATAAGGAAACATTTTAAAAAAGTTCACAGGTAATCAGATTCGTCACTTAGGGTACACAGCTATTACAATGATGACGGTTAACATTACATTTACAATAAAATTGACAACAATACTCCGCAAGCAGAACTGTTTTTCCAACGTTTGATACTGTGTACGAAATCCTAAAGTATAACCATCAAATCGATGGAAGCCTTTTAGTAGATGATTTAACTTTGAGTACGCGGAGGCAATTCTAAAGTGTGACCTTTAACCCTTTCACTCCCAGAGTCAATTATGGAGACATATAGCGTAGTTCTAACTTTTGAGTTTGTGGACGAAATCCTATGGTGTGACCATTCAAATGAAACCTCTTCAGAAGTACTTTTGCATGTTACTTTTTGTTTTTCAATATTTAACAACATGAACTTTGGGATTTTTCTTAAACTTTGATCATTTCTCGTGGTTGTTCCTGTTCCTTTGTGAGCGGGGTTAGTGGTAGATATGAACTCCTGTTGTGGTAGTTGTAAATTTTTTTTACGGATGATGAATTTTTTAGAAAATGTCTTAAATTGGTTATATTTTGGCTCTTTTAGGCCCTCACCTCTTCAATCGCATCCTTGAGCTGTTTTCGACTGGTGTCCAAATCTCCCTCCAACTGCTGAATCGTGTCGTCACGTCTTGTGATCTGAACAATAACAGGAAAACAAATTACTACCAGCAACTTGCAAATAAAGTAAAATCCCGCGTATAAGAACCTAGCGGATTAAGAAGCTCCACCTTGAAATTTGCCACTTTGTTTAGACACCTATTTTTTTTTTTTTTTATAAGAACCAGTCATTACTGGATTTAAATTTATCTGCAGCCTGACCTGGAAAATTGTAGGTTTTTATACGCGAGATTTTACTGTAGCTCTAGAAAACTATCGGCTATTATATCAGACGACAGCATTATATAACATCAATTATATAAGTTTTCTTACGTCATCAAGCGCTCTTCGATGGTTTTCTTGTGCTGTTAAAAGCTCCAATTCAAGCTTTTGAATGGCTTTCTCGCGTCGAGCCACCTGAGTAAAGAAAGGAGATTTCGATAAGTTAAATTTCTAATTTTCTCGCAACCCCACCACTCCACTCCGGTTCAAGCAAGTAAAACCAAAACCAATCGTGATTTGCCTGCATGTGTTTTCCCGCGCTTGGCGCCGGCTACATGTATTTGCTTCGAGTTCTGATTGGTTCACTGGATTGTTTGTGTCTGTTGTGGTTGGCCAGGGTAATTACTTTGGTTTGGGTTTTATGACACTCAATTGAAAACTGCTCTAAAGACTAACCTCTTCAACGAAATCTTTCTGTTGAACTTGGAGCCTTTGTAAAGCTTCTTCCCGGTGAGACACCTTCAAATAAAACAAGAAAAACAAAGAAGCTAAAATTTTCCCTGTTACTTCAATGCAGCACGCGCTAACTGATAACTTCAAGCAAACTACAAAAAGGAAACACAAAAGACCAGCTCAAACCTTAGACTGAGAATGTTCATGCTGATCTTGCAGGTTTGACAGCTTCAACTTCAGTTCTCGCAATTCTACATCTTTATCTTCAACCTGTAAAGAAAGTTCGCAAGTTCAAAACTTGCAATACTGCCAAAGCTCCCTGAGCGGATACTTTCGAAAGCGGACAGCTCCTACTTACGGCCGCCGCCTTGACAAAACCCTGTTTGAATTCTCCTCTTAGGTGAATTATTCCCGTAAGCGGACAGCTCTGCTTACGGCCGCCTTGACAAAACCCTGTTTGAATTCTCCTCTTAGGAGAATCGTTCCCGTAAGCGGACAGCTCTACTTACGGCCGCCTTGACAAAACCCTGTTTGAATTCTCCTCTTAGGAGAATCGTTCCCGTAAGCGGCCAACTCCAGTTACGGACTCTTTTTTAGCTAACAGAGGGTGCCCGCTTACGGGAGTTTCGACTGAAAGTCATAACAGAAAAGTTACAAGAAGCTCACTGTTCTATTCACCACCTACACAGCAGACGAAAAGCGATGCGTGATGATCCAAATACCTTATTCGTAAGTATAATGCATACTTTACCATTTTTCCTAGATGGTCCGACTTTTCCAAGCTGCTCATTTGATTTCGTTCCAAGCGACTTTCCAAGTCAGAGAGCTACAATAAAAGATGAAAAAAATAATCAACTTCAAAGTTTTATTTTTATTTATCTAAGAACATGCATTATTCTTTTCAAATTCATTACGCGTCAAGATTAACCGGAAAATAAACATCAGACGCATTATTCATCTGAAAGGAATTATATCTGAACGACGCATAAAACAGACCCCCGGGAACAGGGCATAATAAATATCAAACGACTAATGCGTCAAAATAAATGGGAGAGGCATAAAACTGACGAATTTAACGCGAACTTTTAACCTCGCTTTTTATTTTCGGCAGAAGCTCAAAACAGACGTGATAAGCTTCTGTTTTCGGTCAATAAAAATCTAAATTTACAGAGGAATTTCGTCTTCATGGGTGGTGTTGAGTTCAAAGTCCAGTAGCATAGCTTGTTCGGCTACAAGTACCAGAATTTTTCGTCTACGATTTATCGTCAATAGACGCATAATACAGTCCAAGCTATCAATCTCGCAAGCAAGCAGCTCTACTTGCGGCCACATTTGAATTCTCCTCTTCCTAGCATCATATTCGTAAGCGGCAAGCTCCAGTGAGCTCCAGTCACGGACACCTTTTTCTGCTTTCGGTATGTACTTGGTGTCCCTTATTATTTTGTATTTAAACACTTAGTTTTTATTTCAGTAGAAAAAGAAGATAAAAACAGCAGAATGGGGAATCGAACCCGGTCCGTATGATCTACTCCATGCACACTATCCACTGTACCACCGAGGACTAGCTGCCGGAAATTGTAATTTTTAAGGGATAATAAGATAATATGCTGCCAGCCCAGACCATATATAAGAACTAACCCTTTCGATACACTGGAAATACTGGTATCAGTGCTTAACCCTAAATACTAAAATCAGTGCTTCAACCCCAGATACTGTAATCCGACCCTAAATTACACTGCCATATATCTAAATATATTACAATAAGGGATACATGAAGTACCATACATTATGATCAGGGATACACCAAGTACCTAGGCTGCTTTCCGAGGGTGCCCGCTGACGCCTCACGGGCGCTTAGATTGTACGTTCGTTTGCACGGAGCTTATCATAGTCAATGAATGATTTATTACTGAAATGACTTTGAAACGAACCCATGCGCGCTCATAAACTTCTTATAAAATAAAAATGAAATATTTAAAATGATTATGGACAAGGTATATGAATATGTTTTAACCCACCCCACTCACCCCACACTAACCAAACTGTTTTAACTTCGTGGACCAAAATGGCTGCCATTCAAGGAACTTGCTTAATAGCATTGAATTTTTGGATTCCCTCAAAACTACTCACCCTTTTTGTAGCGACGTCAAGTTTGCTTTCAAGCTCAGCTTGTTTGCGGCTGTATTCATCAATCTGAAAAAGCAAAACAGTACAGAGTGGACAAATGCAGTTTCGTCACTCGTTTTTAAATGCAGTCCGAACTCTCTTTTGCGGACAAATTAAACAGGGGTACAGAGCTATTAAAGTGCTCTAATACTGTATAGAGATAGAGTTTATATGAATTATTGTGTCCCAAAACTAAGTGAACAGTCGGTAACAGTCGACTGACAGTGAAGGGAAGCGACGATATTTACAATGACAAAGCTTAGGAATTTTGTAATACAACTGTCACTATCAAACAAGAATAAAAAGAGCGTTGATCGTGTTTGTAAATATTGTACATAGAAGTAACGAATTCTTAGGAAAAATAATTAGAACTAAACAAGAAGCAACTTATTTGCCTCTGAGCATAAGATTTAAGTGCAGCTATCAATGCTTGTGATACATAAAAGAACTAAATAAACTCCACAAAGCCGTACCGTCTCAGTCATATCTTTGTTCTGATTGCGTAGTTTCTGGATCACATTATTCCGATGGGAAAGCTGCAAAATATAATAAAGACACTCAAAACGATGTCCAAAAATATATTTTTTTACATTCCAGATGAAACTAATATCATAGTTGAATCATCTGACGGAGTAACGAAAAACCGAAATTGTGCATACAAAGCAGCAGTTTAAACAACATATGTTTTATAACAAGATTCTACTACCCATTCTTGTAAAATAAATACTTTCTATAGCCAAACTTATAACTGACAACTAAATAACGGTAAAAGAAGTCTTGATTGAGATAACTTTGTAAGAAAAAAGTTTGTTTACAGTTCGATTTGCACTTCTAAAGTTGCGGTTGCATAAAAAGTTGTCAGTGACAAACGTATAAAAACGATAAAAATACCTCGCTTTTCTCTCCCTTGGACTCTTCAATAAAGTAAAACGAAACCAATTTAAAACGCAACACAGGTTAGCTAACTCATAGGAAAAAGAGAACCGAAATCCGGCGATCCTTCTGCAAACTTCAAAGCCCGCGTTCGCACGTAACAAGGGACGCTATCTCTGTGAATAACCACAGAAAAATTATGCGAGCTACACAGATGTTCTCTTGTCCATTACAAATTGAAAACAATGAGATCTCATAAAGCAACGCTAGCTCAACAATAGAGGTATTATTTCAGACGATAATGGTCAGTCAAGCGCTGAAAATGAAAAGAGATCTATAACACAACAATTTACACTTGTGGTAAATCAAGCGCAGAACGTCTGTGACAATATAAAACTGAACAACTGCAATTATATTAACAAATACAAATAGTTTAAGTGGAAAAATAAACGGGAGTTGACTTGCGTTTTTTGAGTTTCTTTTCAATTTTGGAAACTATAGCATTATATAAACAGTGAAGTACTTTCGTTTTTGCTCGCGTCATGTCAAAAACATAACAGTTAAGAAAGTAAAGCTTTCTTTTTGTTTTTCCTTTGATTCCTGATCACCAGTTAGTTATTGCTATTCTTTTAGATTACTTCTTGTTAGTAAGTACTACTAAACAACTTCGTCTGTAAAGTGTAGCTTTAATTTTACTTCAAAATGTTATCTTTTGGTGTAAGTTGTATTGAATTGTAATGCTAATAAAAAAAAAAAACAATAAAAAACTAATATAGCATTATAAAATTTTCATCTTAATAGTTCTAGTTACAAAACTCGGCATATTTATTTTATAAAATGCTGTATTTCTTGTATTAATTTTATGGCTGCCATACTAGGAGCCTTTGATTTTTATTACCTGCGCAACAGCGTCCCTGTGTTTATCGTCCAAAGAAGAAACTTCCGATTTCAGCCTCAGAATAACATCATGCCTCTCTGCAACCTAAAAACGAGAAATCACGTTAAACTAATGAAGATAAGCTGGCCTAATGGTGGAGCGCCTACGAAATAGTTTAGTCTTCCTTAGACACAGTCATTTCGCTCATGTTTTTTGCTCCATACTATACAAATATCATAAATTCTAATTTACCCTGTAAATCTTCACTGAAGGCAAAGCTTAACTATTAAAAGCGAAGCAAGAAAAGCAGAATTATGCAGCGTTGTGACGTCTACGTCGTTTTGGCACCAAACGAGAGCGGCGCGCGCGACATGTCCGCGAGAGACGAGAAACAAACAGGGTGGACTTACAGGGCACGGTGCTCCGCTCACGCAGCTGGAGTCCCACTGTAACTAAGGCTTAGAGCGAATACAGCCACCTCTAGTCGCTCCCGGCTGCTAGCGGCTTTCTCGCGCGAACGCCCCTAGCGGCCGGAAGCGACGAGAGGCGGCTGTGTTCGCTGGCTAAAATATCCTGGTATCGATACCAGCCTACCATTAGTTGTCTAGTTTTCTGACACGTACCTCATTCGCGAGCGCATCTCGCTGATCATCAGAGTCCAGTTGTAGTCGTTTCAATTCTCTCTGCGCTGCTCTACATTCCTCTTCTGACCGAGCGATCTGCTCACGACACTTGATAACGTCTCCTTCCAGTTGCTGAATGTGGACTTTATTTTTCTCCAGCTTAATAATAGTAAGTTAATAAGTTAAAGTACGCTGTAGATCAATGCGAATTATAACATGACTAACAAATGTTACCTCATAACTGCAGTTTGCATGATCCGATCTTAGCTGACGGATTTCCTTTTCACATTCATGTATCTGTGATAAAAGGAATGAGTGACGGTTAAACTGCTTAACACGCCTCGATTTCTGACCCGTTCTGCGAGGGGTGGGGTGGGGGAGGTGGCGTAGAAGCTTCTAACAGACTGTCAACAATGGATTATGGGTAGCTCTTTGTAGCGAGATTATTCCAATGAGATGGAAAGTCGAGCTTATTATGTTGATAGTCGACTGTGTATTACAGTAAATAGCGTACAATGTAAGTTTTATATTAGAGCAGTTTTCAATTGAGTATCGAAAGTAATTACACAATTGCTTTGGTTTTGCATTGCTACGCTTTGTGATTGGCTAAAAATCTCGCGCCACTTTCTCGACCAATCAGAAGTAAAACCAAAACCAATCGTGACTTGCTCGCACGCGTTTTCCCGCGCTTGGCGCCACCGACATGTAATTGCTTCGAGCTCTGATTGGTTCATTGTATTGTTTACGACTGCTGTGATTGGTCAGAGTAATTACTTTGGTTTTGGTTGTACCACACTCAATTGAAAACTGCTCTAGGACACCACGATTAGTAAGCCACAAATGTACTGTGAATGTTTCATATTTTACATTAACTTCAGCCTTTTACAGAAAAGCACAGAGTAGTAAAATGCTTTTCACTTCAAGTCGGGACTAAGTAGTTTCTTGTGCGCCTATATGTTCAAAACAACATTACACAATCTTTAAGAAATATTGAACACAAAACATTTTAAGGTCCTTGACTAAAATAACCCAATGGTCGGTTGAATGACACGCCAAAAGAAAGTCGCGCAAATCATTTAAAAGGGGGAATACGCGACAACCCAAAAGAATGTCGCGCAATTTTTTTTTTTTTTTTGGAGAAGAGATCAGATGCCTTTACCGGTCTTGTTTTACACACCAGTGAAAAGTTTGCTCTATAAAAACTTACCTCCTTGAGCGAAGCGTTATATCTGTCTTTCACATTGTCCAGTTCGGAATCTCTTGAAGTCAACTGAAACAAAGTATGATACAGCGCAGGTATCAGATATGAATGTGTAACTTAATTCAACAGAAAACTTCCGCTGGGTGCTCTAAGGGTGTTAAGGTTACAGTGTACCTTCGGGGGTGTCTCCAGTATAACAGCTCTAGCGTCTTAAGATTACACTTAATATACCTAAACCCAGATATCAAATTAAAGCTTATAGAGCTGGCTATCTAAATATGGAAACCATTTGGTAATAAAGTGAATTGTCGAATTTTGTACGACGTCTTAATTCGAACGTCCGAATCAGCTTTAAAACGCTATAACTCAAAGCGATTATTGTATTTTGCTAATTTGATTTCTTCTCGGGTTTCCGGACACGAAGCGCTAAAAAAACGTGTCGGCGATTTCCCATATTCAATTGCAGTGAAAAGTTACAGAATATTTTCGAAACAGGGAGAAAAAAAATTGGAATGATCGCACGGAAATGGCTCTTGACGAAAAAGTTTTCGGAAATAAGAAATTCGCCGACACGTTTTTGTTGATTATATGTTAGCCTAGCTTCTGTCCAAATTTGAGGAAAATCGAACAAATTTCCTTTGAGTTGTAGCTTTTTAAAGTGTCCCCAACAAGCGAAAAATGAACTTTGAGAAAACAGCGCTTAGAAAAACATATCGCTTCATAAACAAACTCCGCCCACAAAAGTTATACCGTCATTTCTCCGTCAATTTTCACTATTTGTTGATAATTTTTTTTTGGATGAAAGTTCATTCTGTAAACTTTATTTTGACGCCAAAAAAAAATTTTCGATAAATTTTCGATCTGAAGGTACACTGTAACCTTAATGGAGTGACAGCTTTGTGCATTGTTTCCACCCATTGGATCGTTGACGGTTGTGCCCATTTAGTGAAACGTTGACGGTTGATGGTAAAAATGATCTTCAATTGTTGGTTGAACTTTTGTCCATTTTACACTTTAAGCCCTGGCCTAGCGGAACCGCAAGTTATCCTAAGAACTTCTGACTCTGTTTGGCCACGACTTGAGTGTAGTTGCGATGACTTGCCTTCCCTTTGATCAAGCTCAAATTTGTCCACAAGTATGCGCGAGTATTGCACCGTTTGGCCACCCAAACGCAAGTAAACGCAAGTAACCACAACCTGTTTTCAGTATTAATTGTTTGCTTTGGTATGATCACGAACACAAGACTGCAATGAATCTTGTGTCTACTTGTGAACACGTTTGGCCACCAAACGCAAGTTTATCCGCAAGTTCAAATTTTTAAAACTGACCAGGACTTAACGCTTCACCCTCAGTTGAAGTTACAAACTTCCGTCAAATTTCGGCTAACGGTTTTAATAGCACCATGAACAAAATCCTGTCTAACCGATAAACACTGACGGCCGGTTATTTAAACGAAGTCAAACTTGACTGCGGTTTAAGACAATTAATGGACCTCCACGTCTGTTTATAAGTGGATCATTTTACAGTGTAAGATGCCTTCTGGACACTGTTTACAAGGAAATTAATGTTGGCCAGATTGAAATTGTTTTAGACCGCGATTTTGTTAAACACCGTCAAAACTTCGTTTAAATAACCGGCCATGAAAATCCCATCCCGATACAGACCTCGTTAACTAGTACTTCTTTGTGTCCCCTGGCCGCATGTTGGCTCTCGCTTAACTGGCTCTGTAGTTTAACTACTTCTTGTGTTGCTTGGCGCCTTTGTTCCTCAGCGACTTCCAGTTCAGCTTCTAACCGCTTCACTCTCTGTTCAAACTCGCGGGACAGGTCCAACGGGATGCCTTCGTTAGAGTCTGATAACGACCGAATTTTGCTCTTTAGCTCACGATTTTCTTCTTGGAGTCTTGCAACCTAACATAACAGATAGAATAAAGGGATAACTCAAGCACTGAGCTACATAGCGATCAAACGTGTTAGTGTGTTGCTATGATGCGTGCGCTCAAATCCCATTAAAATGTTTCTGGAAATTAGACGTAAATTATCGCAAGTAAGTAACTGTAGCCACTAGTTTTGCTGTAATGTCCATCATGGTGCGAGCCTGGGACAAAGAAAAAATCGGAGTCCCCAACACTTGACAGGAATCGAGCCTAAGAACTTCCACACACCGGTCAGCTGCTCTAACCACTGAGCGACGAGAGACTCGGGGTAAGCGAAGTGTAAAGTCATTAATAGGTTCACATATGACACGCATCCAGCATAGTGCTAGGATCAGCAGTGTCAAAAGCGTCATGTGAGGTGATAAATAAAGAAAGAAAGATGGTAAATTATAAGCTCGGTAATGAAAATGAGAAAGATGTAATGTTCATCGTGTCACAGTCCGAGCGTGGGATAAATTTGGGTACATGAAAGCTTTGTAGATCTATCAAGATCGCAAGGAAATGTAGGAAATGCCGGTAGAAAAGTTTGACTATTTGCATACAGTATGTTCGCTATAAAACTGCCAGCTTCCGTGGCCGAAGAACAAACCCGTTGAAAAATGAACCCTAAAAAAATTGGGAGCAAGGCGAGAACCGACAGCAGATTCAAACCACATAGGATGCATCCTAAAATCGTACCAGGGACACATGGAGGGAGGTTCGCGGTCTTACGGCGCTGTGAACGAAGCACTTGAAACGGGCTGAAAAGATAGGTCTGTTTTAGAAAAGTCTCTTTAACAGGTCATCGTCCTTGCTTACATCAAGACATCAAAACAACGACCGTTTTTTTCAACACAGGGCCCCTATTGATGCCAGCCTAGTGCTGAAAGGGTCACCCTGCTTAGATAAAGATGAACTTCTCGTGGTCCCGATAGCATCCCCTTAATATGGGCTCCACTGTATTGTAACTTCCCTTGCAAGGCGGGCTCACTTGTAGTTCGATTCTCGTCCTATGACATTTGAGCGAAAAGAGCCGTGGCTTCAACCAACCTTTACTTTGTTGTCCACGTGCTGTTTTTCCATGGCTCTCAAAGTATGATCCTTAGCAGCCACATCGGAGCGTTTCAGTGTGTGTTCGTCCTGCAGTTTGCCAATCTGCCCCTGAAGTCGCGCTATTGACAGCTCACAGTCACGTAATTCCCGGGACGTTTGTTGTTGTTGTTTACGCGAGTGCTCCAAGTCATTTTTTAGCTTTCTGATCAGAACATCTTTTTGCGTTATACTGCCTGAACACTCTTCCGTGTGAGTATCAAAAGATTTGGCATCGCCAGCGAATGATCCGATTTTCTCGCTGCCGTGAGCATTCGTGTCCACGAGTTGGTGATTGCTCTAAGAAAACAAATAATAAATTATCAATATAAGGTAAACGTATCTGATTCTGAACAGTAATCTGATTCTGATTCTGAATTCTGAATCTGAATCTGATTCTCAACAGTAATCAGAGGCCTACATGAGTTCTCGGGTAATTTTCTCGCGCTCACATCTCTCACATTACAAGCCTCTTAGGTCTCTTATATTGCCTTTCTCGTGGCTTAAACGGCCTTCCGCCTACCGATCCATGCTAATGCGCCCCGAAAATACCTGTGAATTTAGGGCAGAATAGAGGCGAGTTGGCCTCCGGTAGGTGACGCAGCTATCCAGTATGCGAGCAAACTATCTTGGGGGTGGGAGTGGGGATGGTGGAGAGGAGAGACAATAAACTCCGCTTGATCGCCTCCCCTAAACCCACCCGAAAAAGGAACTTGCGATCTGTACAAACCTTTGAAATTCGTCTCAGTCTTCCCCAACTTCGACATATTTGCACCGGTATGGTTTATCTTCTCCGCTTCGACATTTCACCACTTTAGCGACTGCGCTATTATTGTAAGGTTACTTTTCGATATACAGCCGATTTAACTTATATTTTAGGAAGTCAGTATTGACTCTGTGAACGCAGTTTATGTGTGAATTTCCTTCAAAATTGTCTTTTTGTGAGCGGACCATGACAGGCGAACCATAACCGGCAAATCATGTTTGAAGAACGTGGGTCTTCACATTGTAGTGAAACGGGTTGTAAAGATAAGTCTGTTTTTAAAAAGAGTCTGTTTAGTTCTTGCTTACATCAAGGCATCAAAACAGCGACCGTCGGTTTCCAGTACAGCTCTCTAACTCAAGCACGCTCTTGGACTCAGGGGGGTGGGGAGGGGGGGGGGGGGGGACATTAGGAGGAAGGAGTAGCATACCTGTTCTTTTCCTTTCAGATCGTTTTGTAATCTTTGAATCATTTGATCTCTGGCAGCCAGTTGCCTTTTGAGCTCTGCAATGTGCTCGGTGAGTCTTTTCTCTCCCTCTCTCCTGAACGAAAAATACGAGTTAGTGATAAGTGATATGCCTGTTCGTCAGTCCTACATGTGTACATTTTAGTTACCAGCGGCCTGACGGAACTCATAACAGACGCGGTTTCAGTGCAGTTGGGGTTAAATTGCCTACCGTTTATCCCGTTACTGAAACCAAATTATTTTGAACACACTGTCAAAAGTGAAGCGTTTTGAAGACGATACGGACAACTAATACTTAGCCTTTTAAATCGCAAGTCTGAGTGCCAAAAATCAAACTCCAAAAATCCCCAATTTCATTTTGTAAAAATTTAATATTGAAAAAAATGGTACCATGCAAAAGTTCTGCTAAAAAGGTTTCATTTGAATGGTCACACCATAGGATTTCATTAACAAACTCAAAAGTTAGAACTACACTACATTTCTCCATAATTGACTCTGGGAGTGAAAGGGTTATTACTGACTGTAATTTAATGGTAAATGGAGTAAGAAGGACTAATTACTTACATCTCCTTTGAAGCTGCAGCATGTGCTCCCAAGATGGCATCAAGTGACACAGTCCTCACATCTAAGCCAGCCAACTGAATTCAAACCAGAAAGCAATATAATATATTGTTATAGTTAATAATAATATTTATGTACATGTAGTTAGTGAATGTATCTCCTTGCTAAACACTACATTGCCCTTCACAAGACATAAATTACTGAACCAAGCATAAAACATGTTTCTTTAAATGTCTTTGTCGTAAGTTAAAATTACGTTTAGGTTAAAATGATTTCAAAGTAGGTTAATTTTTATTTTCCTTTGTCTGAGATTATGTTAATGAATCTGGGACAAAGGAAAATAAAAATTAACCTAGTTTGAAATAATTTTAGCCTAAAATAATTTTAACCTACAATTACATCTATTCTGAATATGTTTCAGAGCTGGTGTGAACACAGCATATAAGACATTTCTAATATTACCTCCCATCTTCCAGTGGCCCTCGCAGTACCAATTAGATTCACCAGGTTATCAATATCATAGTCCAAGTCTTCTTGACGGGTCTCCAGGTGTGCCAGCTGTTGGGTTGTTATATTAAGCTCTTCTTTCAAAGCCTGTTGATGAAAACAAAAAATATAAACAGTTCATGCAACATCAAATAAATATTGCCCATCACTTATAATTATTTTGCCCCTCAGGCCATGGCCAGGATGTTCTTAATATACTATTCTTCAAGAGTCGCATGCTTAAATCTACTCTATTAAAAGCCTTATCTGTTCTGTTGGCCTACTTACATGTAAATAAGTTTGTTTAGTTTTACTTACTAGGTTTAAGTAGATTTTACAATTTCAATATTATGACTGTTGAGCACCATAGAACTTTTAGTATCATGTGCCTTGTTGTTATAGGGAGCCTTGTGCAGTACATGCTATAATTACTCCTCTCACCTTCTATTAGTAAGAAAACAATTTCTTCCAAGTTTATTTTAATTCCCGGCCTCCAATGTCAAATGTGCGTTGGGTTTGTCAAACTCATTGGTTAAAAAATCCCCCTTACTAAAAGTCACTCTCTCTGGGTTTTCCAGTTTTCTGCCCTTCTCAAAAAGCAGCCCTTCCTATGTGTACAGTAACCCCAAACATGTAGCTGTTGATTGGTCTGACATCAACTTGACAGCAAAATGAGCCTCAGTGAGAAGTAGCGTTACTATTATACTGAGTGTAGCCTCCATTAAGGGGACACCATCGGGACCAGGAGAAGTGTCCCCTTAATAGAGGTGTCCCCTTAATGGAGGTGATAATTACAAAGATTATATGAGCGTTTTGCCGGCCACGACCAGGAGAAGTGTCCCCTTAATACAGGTGTCCCTTTAATAGAGGTGATAATTACAAACTAAGATTATATGAGCATTTTGCTGGCCAGGAACAGGAGAAGTGTCCCCTTAATAGAGGTGTCCCTTTAATAGAGGTGATAATCACAAAGATTATATGAGTATTTTGCCAGCTCAGGGACCAGGAGAAGTGTCCCCTTAATAGAGGTGTCCCTTTAATAGAGGTGATAATTACAAAGATTATATGAGTGTTTTGCCAGCTCAGGGACCAGGAGAAGTGTCCCCTTAATAGAGGTGTCCTTTAATAGAGGTGCTAATCACAAAGATCATATGATCTGTGTTTTGCCAGCCAAGACCAGGAGAAGACTTGTCCACTTAACCCTTTAAGCCCTGAAGTGAATGCCAGTTTTTTTTTTTCCCAAATTGATAAATACAAATTCTGCCCCCATGTACGATATACCATTTGAAAGCTATTCATCAGTGAGGGTATTTCATAAATCATATCAACATTTATGAAGGAAGTTATGGCTTTCATAGAAATGAGTTTAAAACACAAAAATAAAAACGTTAAATAATGTTGTACTTTTTTATGTGTTAGGTGCTTGTACAGAAATCCCTTATCTATAGCTTATTTTGCAGCTCTCAGTGCATTTACATTAATGTGGCCCAAGTCTTAGACTATGGAGGGGTGGTCAACTAAATTTTATGCTTTCAATGAGTAGATCTTTACATCAAGACAATAATATTTTCGTGACAAAAATTCGTGCAAAATTAATCTAGCAAATATTGACCAAGTTATGACATCATGTGCCAATTGGCATCTCTTAGGGCTTAAAGGGTTTTAACCCTTTAAGCCCTAACATCTAAATTAAATTCTCATTTCTTCTTTCTATACATTTCCTATTGAAGAAGTGAGGAGAAATTGTTTAGATATCAAGAGAATTCATCTTGTGTGATCATGTCCTTATATAATTCTCATGACCTTTTTGATTGATAAGACATTGATATTACAAGAAGAAATTGGATTCTGATCACTCTTAGGGCTTCAAGGGTTTTAATGGAGTTAGGCTTATCAGTAAGTTTTCAACTCACCTTTATCTCTTCCACATAATCTTTCTTTTCTTTGCTCAAATTGTCAACTTGATGCTCCAGCTCTGATGCTCTTGCTGTGTGTTCCTATATCACAAAAAAAGGGTTTACTCTTACAGTACTACCAGACTGAGCTATCAGCATCTCATATTCTACATGGTTCGTACTCTTTTCAGATTTTAAAATTCCATGACTTTCAATGACCTTTTCCATGACCTTTTCAAATTTTTCATAACCAAGAGTTCAACAGTTGTTTTCAAAATTTTATCAAAATGATTTTTTTTTTTTAATTTTTCATCTTGCCTTATATTCCCACAACATATGCTGCCTTAGTGATTTTGTACCATGAATAAAATTTTCCATGACTTTCCATGACCCACACTTAAATTCCATGACTTTCCAGGCCAGGAAATTGAATTATACAATTCCATGACTTTCCAGGTTTTTCCATGACTGTACAAACCCTGTTCTAGGAGCAGTAAATTACAGCATGTGATAAAATTTATAAATAAAACTATTTAATATGTAATTGATTTCATGTACACCAATTATTCTATTTAGAAGAATATTGTACACAATACGTACAGGTGTACAGTTCAATGATTTCTTTGTTTCATTCCATTTCCACAGTTCACATAAACAATTCACATTTATTTGATTTCTTTCACATATTCAGTGTCATCTCAATGACTAAAACACTGCCTTGGAAAGTTAATAGGAAATTTTATGTAGCATTCACTGAGGTAAAAACTTAAAATGGGTCAACTACAAGTAGTAATACATAAGACCCACCGTGGGAAAGTTTGGAGCTTTTTCCCTTAATTTTTGGCTGAAACCATTCCTCTTTACTATGTATATGTTGTAGTTAATTTTTTATCTCAGGAAAGGAAAAACAAAACAGGAAAGGAAAAACAAAAATTACCTGAAATAATGACAGTGTAAATATGTACTACTCTTAACTGAATGCTAAGATAAATCCATGATGCTAGCCCTAATCACTTTATTAAAAGGTGCACTAAATAACAAGAGTAGAAGACAGTACCTTAAGTGACTGTGCAGTTCGCTGGAGTTTACTCTCGACCAGCGCCACTCTATCATTGGCTTCGCGCTCCAGCTCTTCGACAGTTTGAACAAGAATCTCATTTTGATCACTTAACTCGTTCACATAAGTCTGGAGCGAGTGAAGCTGGTGCTGGAAAGAGAACAAAATACATAAACTAAATTTGTACACTGAATTTATATTAATTTTTACATATTGTTTTTAATTAAAAGCGATAATTTTCAAATAATTATTTGCTTTCAGAAAATATGCTCGCAGACATGGCATTCAAGCTGAAAAAATATCTTTTGTTTTGCCCACTCTCTCAGCTAGGCAACTGTCAAATCTTCTTGAGCAAGAACTGTGTTCATTTTTTTATGCAGTTCTGAATTGAGATACTCACCCAAATGGCAAGTAGTGTCAAAATTAAGTTTCCAACCCTGCAAGCACAAGCATTCAGTCAAGCTTGTCTTGTGAGCAACGAGCACTTTGTTAAAAACAATAGTGAGCAGTGAGTTTTTTTTAATTTGACAAGTTGTGTTTTACCTGTGAGAAATTAAAGATGTCACTGTCACGAGCGTGGGGCAATAAAAAAACTGAATCCTCGACACGATTTGAACCTGCATGTATGACCTTCCTCACACTGTTCATAATTGCTTGAACCACTGAGCTACAAGAGACTTGTGTCCAGCTAGGCCATATACTAGGTTCAGTTTTTTAGCTGTTTTTGAATATAAATTTAGCAGAAGTTCACAACTGTGAAATGCAGTATGACTAATTTGACGTATGTACTGCTGCAGGCTAACCAGACTTGCAACAATGTTATTGACTAATAAAAGACTCAGATGTTTTAATCTTGAACTTGACAACCTAGACAGAATATTTGTTCAGTATCTTACAGCAAATACTGAAAACCAGACATTTATTAATGAAACTGTTATTTATCCTGGGCTTGGCATGGGGTTAAATTGATTAAAAATATATATATCGTAATATGCAAATTTATTATTATTTTTTACTTTAACTACTGGCACTTTATTTAGAAATTCAACTAATTAAAATTACTTTTCTCAGCAGTGGTTCCGAGTAGATTTAATTATTCTTTAGAAAAGTTAAGAAAATTTGGGGTGGTTTATTATCCTGCAAAATACATTACATTCAGCTAAGGGGGCCTTTGCGCGATAGCCATTAGCAAAATCCAGATGTAGGTTGAATAAAGACAGAAATTATACATGATTGAACAAGGCTAAGATAATTTATAAAAGCCAACTTAAAAGTCAACAACTTAAATTAAATTATGGAACTGAGTGATCTATAAATCAGAGTGACATATTAAGCTTAAATCGTTTTGAAAGTTAAAATTTAGCCAATATAATTTGCTGACTCAAGCTGTACATCAGTCACCG
Source organism: Cladopsammia gracilis (assembly GCA_022457155.1). NCBI lineage: Eukaryota > Metazoa > Cnidaria > Anthozoa > Scleractinia > Dendrophylliidae > Cladopsammia > Cladopsammia gracilis. The sequence goes on along the minus strand of JAJGOT010000030.1, from coordinate 1,241,284 downwards.
TTTGAAATGTTCAGCTTATACCGTCTTTACAAGAATTATACAGACAATGAGTCTTTGCAAACAATTATCCAGCATTTGCAGATTTGCAGCTGAGAATTTAAATAAAGCAAACAATTTGGTGTTGTGGATTTTGTAAAAGAACCACCTGAAAGGACCAGAGATTTAAATGAGCGCATTATTTATCACAACGGTAAACTACTACCAAACTAGAAGTTTACTTACATCAGAAGCCATTCTAAACACTGTAATTTCAAGCAAGTCTGCTCGCTCAGCTGTGATATTTCAATTACATGCCTCGGTGACCAAAACGCCGTCGATCAGTCAATGTAAACAAATTGCTAGCTTCTAAACGCAGCCTTACTGTTTCACGCGGTTAGCAACAAAATGGATTCCTTCTTCTCTAAAACTCGAAGCATGATGAGGACATTTGTTCAGTGTGGAGTCTGAAACAAATCCCGATTGAAGGCAGCATGCTGCCGAATCGTTGCAGCCTCGGCCCGGCTAAAAGAACCGCTGGCCTGTTTGTGTTGCTTCGCGAAAATGGCTAACGGCCTTCGAAACAAAACTACAATCAAACGCATTTAAAATCAATTTACACAAAACAAATCGGAGATAAAATTTTAAACAAAAATACTGTATTGTGTAGCTGAAAATCAGATATATCGATTAATATTTTTCTTATCTTTCGTTCGTTCCCTTTCGATTATGTATCATTTCCGTGAGTATTATATAAAAATTGTGAATTTTTAAACGAGATCGAATTTATGAGTTTGTTTATATCCTCCGTGGTGAATCGCAGTGAATAAAATTATCTTCATCTTACCCGATGAGCTTCTTCTTTTTTTTCCTCTACTTTATCTATGTCTTTCAGTTTGTTACGATACATCCCTCGCAACTCATCCGCTAGCAAACTGTCGCTATCATCGTCCTCGTCAAGTTCTCCGCTCTGCAGAAAACTATCCCCTAGATCTTTCGTTATGGAACTCATCAGTTTGATTTTCAAGGGCCGATGATCAAGCGATGAACGTCCAGCTGAGAGGCGGAATGATCTTTTCTCGATCACTTGTTCTTCTCCATCTCAAATCGCTCCACAGAGCTGTAACACAACAACCATCAACGCGCTTGGGAAAACGACGCGAGTGTTCTGAGCTTTTGATTGGCTAAACTGTACTAATTGTTAAACAACAAATGAATTGTTATTATTCCAAATAAGGAGGCGCTATTGTTAGTGCAATTAGAAGCGAAAATGGCGGGAACAAAAGCCAACGCTTCTTCCATTGTTCGTTTAGTGTCACTGTGAAGCGATTTTATTATCTTGAATGCAGACATTTTGTGCTGCTCGGGATTAACTAATTTCGTACTTGGTAATTAGTCGTGAATAAATAAAATGGAAACCAAAGCATACCATTTTCAGTTTAGAAGTTTTGAAAGGATTCCTTTATTCATAAAATTGTGAAAACCAGGAGCTTATTATTAAGCTCCTGGAAAACCAGGAGCTTATTACCCCCCCCAAAAAAAATTGATTGCGTTCGACGATGCCGAGAACGCTATCTATTCTGGAATGGTTTCCTTGGTAACACACACACACACACACACGGGTACATCGAAAATTGAATTATAGCGACTAATGAGCGAAGAATCACTTATCTTGCAAAAAAAAACAACAACAACAACAACAACAACAACCAGGATTGAATCGTGCAAGCTGAAAATGTCTCACTACCACCTCTCCCCCCACCCCTCCCCCATCACTTTTGTAGGGCCATCCCTAAAGATAGCTGGGCCCGCCCTCTTATTTGGAAAACTAATAAAGCAAGGCTGACTGTACAACTGGGATCATTATATTCTTTCCAATATTTCGTCAGGCACGGCCTGACTTCTTCAGGGTACTGATTATAGGCAACATCGTTACAAGCAAAAACGTTACAAAATTCAAATAATACAAGATAAGTAATAAAAGATGACATGTGCTATTAAAAAATATAAAATAGGGGGGTTTACAATTCCTCGCGCTTATTGATACCTTAAGCGCGAGGAATTGTAAACCCCCCTATTTTATATTTTTAGCACATGTCATCTTTTATTACTTATCTTGTATTATTTGAATTTTGTAACGTTTTTGCTTGTAACCTTATATTCCATTGTTTCTTGGTTATTTGAATTGTCTTTCGCCCCCTTTCCCCAGCCTCCCCTCGGTTTTTTTCTCCTGCGGCCGATCTTTCTTTCGCACCCCACTAACTGAACGCCTGGAACAAGCTAGTGGTAATTGGAAATTAGGGGAGTGCGTTCGACAGGGTGGGGTGATGGTACTAGGGGGTGAGAAAGAGGAAGTGGGAGGTGGAAGTGAAGGCCAATAGGCGTTGGTTTGGGAGCCCATGGGGAATCAAGGAGTGGCAGTTATCAAGGCTGTGCTCTAAGAGTTATCATAGGGAGCCCGAAAAGAGTGCAACTATAAAATTTAGGGTGCCCAGCAGTTAAGTTATGTGCAAAAACTAAGTTTGCTGACTCGAGAGAAATTACTACGTTTAGAAACTCGATAATATTCATTGTTTTCTCTCAAAATGACAATTTTATTCGCCATATGATCGCGACATTAAATCTATCTTAGCGGGCGCTAATACAGTTGCTTTCGCTATATAGCACGGCACCCCTAAAAGTAAACAAAGCCAACCGTTCCACTAATGCAGTTGCTTTCGCTATATAGCACGGCACCCCTAAAAGTAACCAAAGCCAACTGTTTCACAAACGAGCAGCGAGCTGACGCGAGCGAAAGCGAAAGGTGAGGGCGTTACCACTTGAGTACGCGCGTCAAAGCGAGGCTAATTGCTATTTGCGAGGCTAATTGCGCGTTACCAAAGCACAATTATTGCGCATCATCAATTGCGCATGAAATCGAGGCGAGTGGACAGCCAGTCCAAACCTCGAAATCGCATGCATTTCCTCCCACAATCCCCTGTGCCCAGACCGATACCCGACCAGATCGTCGAGCGCAATTAATGTCGCGATCATATGGCAAATAAAATTGTCATTTTGAGAGAAAACAATGAATATTATCGAGTTTCTAAACAGTAAACTTAGTTTTTGCACATAACTTAACTACTGGGCACCCTAAATTTTATAGTTGCACTCTTTTCGGGCTCCCCATGATAACTCTTAGAGCACAGCCTTGATCATGCCACTCCTTGATTCCCCCTCCCAAACCAACGCCTATTGGCCCTCACCTCCACCTTCCACTTCCTCACCCCCTAGTACCATCACCCCACCCTCTCTAACGCACTCCCCTAATTTCCAATTACTACTAGTTAGTAATTGTGGTCTATTTAGGCGCACGTTATGGTACTGACCTAAACCAGTGACCCCACGGTTTCTTGCCATTTTAATAGTCATTTGTAAAACTTGCGCCCGCGATGTCAAATAGTCACCTGCCTTACCCATGGGGACGTTGTTGGAGGGAGGGGAGACTGGGGTATTGGACGCAGGGGTGTGGGGTTAGGGTGAAGCAAAAACGTCCAAGAAAGAGAGAGTCCGAACGTTTCTTATTCAAGAGTTGGCAAAATACCTACACATATCACTAGTGATATGTGTACGGGGATACACATGTCACTGGTGATATGTGTATCCCAACCGGGGATACGCGTTTATACTAGTGATATGTGTACGGGGATACACATATCACGGAAATACAGATATTAATCTGTATTTCTGTAGATCTGTTGATCTGAAACTATGAATTAGGATTTTCTCTGAAATCACTGCTTTATTATTCAGATTTAATCAAAAGGTTTGGCTGACAAATGAAGTGATGGAATGAACTCAGCGATTCGGTTTACAGCTTTATCAGTCCTTCACCGAGTCGGCAACATCGTTTTGAACTGACTCAATGATTTTCATTCCGTTTCCTTTGACCAAATCGCAAGAGGTTATGTTTATTTTTCGACTAAAACAAAAATTACAAGCTTCCTGCAAGACGCCTTTTTCCCGCGCATTGTCGTTTACGCGCGCGGCTGGTCAAACCGGTTTATTTTGAGTTTAATATGCATATAGTAGTCCACGGCTCACTGGAAGAGCATTTTTAAATGAAAGCGATCCCGTGTTTTTTTTTCAGGAACGCCTTTTCATCCCTCGATTAGTTATCCTAGGAATAATAAATTTAACCGTGGATTAACTGCTGATTAAAGGATAATTTAATCAGCTTTTCAGAAACCGGGCCAGGCCTATAAATCCTGGGAACATGGTTTGGATTAAATATTCAGATCGCGCTAAGCACACCAGACAACCGTGCTGTCAAAACGTACTGTGTGTGTGTGCATTTCATGACTGAGATTTATGAAGCCAACAATGAATTATTTTAATAATTTCATGTTAACCAGCGATCAGGCCTTTTTTATTTCTCCGCGGGGGAGGAGGGGGGGCGGGAGGGGGGGGGGGGGTCTGTAGACTACTAATAACAGGGAGATTTAGCAACCACAACGGACACAACTGCGATGGCATCGAGAACGACAAAAAAAAAAAAGGTTTAATAAACGAAAACAAGCCGTTCCCTGCAAAGCAACAAGATCAAATGATCCAATTATAGGTTTTGCAGAGAACGTGAACACACGACGGCTAATTTTCCTGTCTCCATTTGAACTTGAAAGCCGTCCCTGCGAATTCAGCTCCTGGACAATCCAATCACATTAGACTACCGGTAATTAAACAAATACAATTGCAAAGTAGTTTTAAAAAAGCGCAAATTCTTATTTTCAATGAAGTATTCTTTGCCATTGCCGTCGTGGTCCCTAATAGGTCATTGAAACGCTATTTACAAAAGGAATTGTTCTATGAACATGGCTTTATGGTCAATGACCCTTGTTCTGTCTTTTTAAACAAAAGAACCATCGTCTGGAAAGGAGGCACTGCTGCTGGCTACAGACTCGGGCACTGAAGGACCTTGGGATTTACCAGAATTCCTTCCGTCCCATACCAGGCCCTCTCCGACTTGTAAAGATGGACCGAGTTTGCTGGCTACATCAAGGAGCTAAGGGGAAAGCAAACAACGAAAATCAACATTACCTGACTTTTTTTTGGTATAACTAAATCAACTTTTAAGTTGATTTTAAAAATAAAAAAAAATCATTAACATCATTAAAAGTATAACTAAATCAACTTTTAAGTTGATTTTAAAAATCCTCAGCTAACAGTTTAAAAATGAGCCATTTCTCAACATAGCATATTATATAGTAGTACAGTGGCGGATCCAGGGGGAGGGTCGGGGGGGTCCGGTTCGGTCCGGTCCCCCCCCCTCCCCCCCCCCCCCCCCCATCAGACCTGTGTCTCCCATGTGGTTCATAAAAATAATAGAATAAAATTGTTTTATACATAGTTGTTTCACTTACACCAATTGGCTGATTGTCAAGTTTTTGACCTAACAAACACTTTTCGACTCTCAGGAATGCCAGAAATGGCTTTTTAGAGGGAAAAATCGGAAAAAGTTTCCGGGAAACATGCACCCGGACCCCCCCTTTCAGAAATTCCTGGATCCGCCTCTGTAGTACTTGTAGTGGGGTTTGCCTCGCCGGGACCTCGTGCCGTTCGCTCGCCCGTTCTCAAACTCGCTCCTTCATGTTCTCAACGTAGCATTATTTAGTAATATTTTTATATTATTATAATTAATTAATTAATTAATTTACTTGTATCTATGCTAAGGATGCCGCGTCTTTGATGGCTTCAATGCAGAATACTTTCTATAAAGTGCTCTTTTTAAAGTCAAGTGCATACCTCTTGGTCAACATCGCTCCCCTTAACTGATCGAATCGACTCCATCTTTCTCTCGTAAACGCCGAAATGTTTGGCAGCTTCTTTTCTTTCTCCTGAATTATACAGGAAGATGCTAAAATTCAAGTTGATCGAAGGATCGGTGCTAAAAATCGAAAGAACATGAATAAGAGTTACATGCTACAGGAAAGTATATTGATGATCAAAACCATGTTTCCAATTAAACACATTACATTTCAACTGTACGCTACACTGGTGACACTAGTATAGCGTCCAACACCCACGTCATTTATAGCGCTCGTCGCGCAATCTTGGAAGAGTAGCATTGGAGACTATACATATGTAGTAACACTGAACTCGCACTCGTTTCCCGCGCTTGGCGCCGGCTATACACCTACAGTGTATGTATTTGCTACAAGGTTTGATTGGTTCATTGGATTGTCCGTCTCTGTTGTGATTGGCCAGAGTAATTACTTTGGTTTTGGGTTTATGACACTCAACTGAAAGCTACTCTGTCCCCTTGACCGTAAGAGATGGCGGAAAGCGGAAAGCAGTAATCGTCTACTGTAGGCCAGGGAATAATTGTCTTTTTAAGCTCTGGTCTGGATGGAAAATCTTTCATAACTTTTGATATTCTTGACGAATAAAGGACACTTTCTTGAAATGATCTGATACATGTACTTCGTTCTCCAGGTTTGTGAAAAGGTAAAAAAGTTACCAGGGCATTAGAAGATTTAAACACGGTAAAATAACGCTAGTTTCATAAAGGCCCGGCCAAACGAACGCAACATTTCAACGCAACATCTTGCAACATTGTTGCGCGCAACGTGTTAACACGCGTTAGTCCACCTTGTTGCAACATGTTGGATGGTGTTGGATCAAATTTGACCATTTTCAAACTTGATCCAACACCATCCAACATGTTGCAACATGTTGCGCGCGTTTGGCCAGCTCCTTCACAACACAATCCAACAATGTTGCAAGATGTTGCGTTGAAATGTTGCGTTCATTTGGCCGGGCCTTAAGATTGACTTTGAGTTTAATCCCGCCTCACGGTCTATCAACCAGAGACTGCTGAGGGGAGGAGGCGGCTGAACACAGGCTAGAGACTGCCATACCCGCATCGCCAAAAGATGCTGAAAAGCGGAGTAAATCCATTGGTTCTTACAATACTGATTAATTCACCAAACTAGTTGTAATTATGAAAACTTTAGACTTACTTGTCTAAGATGGATGCCTGTTCGTACGCATGCCTTGCATTTTCCTGGTCCTCCAAGTGCGTCAAAGCAACTGAGAAATAATTTAAGACAAAAAAATAAACAACAAAAAAAAAACAACAAAAATCGCACCCGTAAGGTGCCAGTGTGACTGGCAGCATTGTTCACGTGTTGCTAAAGTGCACCGACATATGTGGACAATACTTATTTGTCAGTCGTACCGGTACGGCAACGAGTTAATGTTTGTCCTTCGTTTTTTTTTTTTTTTTTTTTTTTTTTCGTGTTTTCGTATCTACTTATGTGTATCGCGTTAGATCTGGTTACGAGAATAAGCACGCATGCATCAATTGCGATACTTGGGATTCGGTGTGATCGGCGTTTTGCAAGCAAAAGCGAAAGAAATCTGAGCTTTGTTTGTTGTTGTTTTAAGTAAGTGTTTGCCCTCGAATAACGTACATTACACAAACAAATTGTTGCTTTCGGAACGGACCTTGTTTGGGTTTTAATTTACTGTTGCTGTTTTACGAAAGCATTGGCCCGCGAGTAACGTACATTACCGGCACGAGTATAGGCTACGCGTAGCCTCTTGTTCTTGGAGAAGTCATGGATAACAAAGATCAAATTTATCTACCACGGGATACAATTTTTTTTAACTGCAAGTGTTTTTATAGCTCTCAGTTACCGAGTTTTTCCAGCTTCGATGATCTTAGAGACGAAACTTCGGTTGCTTATATCTCGCTTTAGGTTTAAATCAGATCGCCCAGAACTTAAACTTCGCGAACAGCGTTTTCTAGACAGCTTCAAGCCGATAAAAAATCGCAGGATTCTGAGATGGTGATGTTAATCTCCTAGAACACTATAATTATTCACTTACTTGCAAGCAACATGAAGAGATGGCCATGTTTTGGTTTTAAGGTAATTGCTGCACTGAGAAAATGAAATGCAGAAGCATATCTTACAGATGTTAAGGTCATAACTTGCATACCGCAAAAATCCAAAAGTAACGACCATCCTGAACGTAACGCCTCCCTCCTAGTCTACCAACCGCCCCCAACTGCCCCCCCCCCCCCCCCCCCCCCCCCCCGCCAAATCCCCCTCGCCCCCTTCAATCTGACTTGAAATAAAGTTTAGTACTACTACTACCCACTCCGGGCCCCTCTCACGATTGGGTCTGGCCCCACCACTGTAGACAAACTACTGATTCTTCTGGATTCAAGCATCAGTTACCAACAAGTCTATTTAAGGACTACCATCTCACAACTCTAATACCTGCTTCGTACACAGATTGAAAAATATATATATATATATATATGTGGACGAGGCAGCTCTTATACATAAGACATCAGACGCCTTGATATGGCACACAGCCTCTTTACTGTTTTAAGGGAGGATACTGCTGCATTGTGAGGTGAATGATTCCCAGGTTGTAGAGAATTTTCCACTCAAACGGTGCCATGTAAGTTGCTCGCTTCAGACAGCTGATGGCCTTAAAAAAATTAATATTCTATGTCATTGGAACTAGGTCATACAACTGAAAACAAAAAAAAAACATTAAAATTTAACTGAAACATACACCGTGTGCCATGAAATTTTGCCGGTTTGAATTTTTGGATTAGGATATAGCATAGGATTTTGTCTATACACTTAAAAGTTAGAACGTAACACTGCACAACTCCATAATTGACTCTGGGAGTGAAAGGGTTAAACATACTGCCACATATTTCTTTTTTCCAAAGAAGCACATGCCGATGTTGTTCCACAGGTGGGGTGATTCAGGTGTGGCTGCGGCAGCTATCCGGTACTTGGTCAGAGCAACATCATAGTCACCATGTGACTGAATCATGGAGCCTGCTCCTAGAATAGCCTGGGAATGGAGGAAAGAGAGAGAAAAAAAAACGTCAAGCTTCAAGCCAGGTAGTCTGCAGAGGATCACTGTTCATCCCCTCCCCCTTTCTCTCTTCTCTTCTCTTCCTTTTCTCTCCCCCCCCCCCCCCCCCAACCTTCTCCCCCCCTCCCCCCTTTCTTTCCCCTGCCCCCTTTCTTTCCTCTCCCCCCTTTCTTTCCCCATGCTTGATTTTTACCTTCACATTACTTGGATCATAAGTCAGTGCATTTCCAAGATACTCAAATGCCTTTGAAGTCTGCCCCAGCTGTAACAAAGGAGCAAGAACAATAAATTTATCGATTCAACATTTCAAAATTTTTCAGTAATATTATATCAAACAAGAGGAAGTGTGTCTCATCATGATTTTTTAAACACCAAGAAGTGGTTTGAAAAAAAAAACACAAGGCGCAGCCAATTTTATACTTGATGAATTACTAATAAGTTTGAGAAGCCCAGCATGATCAAAACATTTACCTGTAGGTAAAGAAGTCCAAGTGTGGTCATAAGATCGGGATTTTCTGGTGAGAATCTGCAAATAATGCAAAAAAATTATAAGCATACTGATTTGCTCACTCAGATGAAAAGCTAGCATTCAAAATATCAGCTTTATTTACATGTATATGGGCCAATTTTAATACCTTAGTTGATATATTAACTCAGTTAATAGTACCAAACTTTTGTTGTTCATATTTCAACCACTGCGATTTCTCAGTCTCAATGAAATGAAAGACCATAATTATATTTTCTCGATAATAACCCTGTTTAATGTGGGTACCTCTGGTCTCAAAGGAGTCTGTATTTATTAGCAGGGTTTGACCATTTTCCTACAGATTATATCTAAACTGTTAGAATGCTGTTAGTAGTTCTTTCTCTTCCAAGGATTAACCTTTAAGTTATTAAGTTATGTAATACAGTTCTAACTTTTGAGTCTCAGTCGACAAAATTCTAAGGTATGACCACTAAAATGAAATCTCATAAATTTTCTGATACTTTGCAAAAGATAAAAAAATTAAGATTTGTTTTTAAAGTTGCTATCAATCAATCAAATTGTGGAATATTGTTCAAGGCTTTCCAAGGAGAAACAAAAAATGCACTTTATTATAATCATGAATTTACACTCGTTACATTGCATTAAATGACACTCACTCTATTGCTTTTTTGAAAATATCAATGGCTGATTCTGTGTCACCCTCTAAGAGGAGAACTTTTCCCAGTTGAATGAATGATGCGTCATGGCGATGGTACTGTAAAGCATGCTTCAAGCAATCTTTAGCCTACCATGATAACAATAAATGAGTCTATTTCATTAACTTTATTGCATTCCATTTCTACAGTTCATTATGCACCTTTACAAGCTTTCTGCACTGTGCTGCAAGATATAAGATTTCACAACACACAATTACTGATCTTTGTGTTAATGTCAATCCTTGTATTTCTGTTAAATATTTCATTCTTTTCTTATTTTAAATAACTCTATCTTTTGTTCTCGGCATATTCATTAGCAGATCTAGGGTAGTGGCCCTGAAAAGGGACCCCCACCCTCCCCACCCTTATCAGTCTGACATTTTCCTGCACTCCAGCCCCCAGCCCTATTCAATCTGCCCGCCGCCCCATCCCCCTTATAATAGTCTGGATAGGTCACAGTGACTGTTTGCTAGGGGCCTAACCAGCCATTACCAGCCTTCTGGATATTGTACTGTGTGTTGTGTCCTACACATGTATGCTCCCTATTATAAACCTACTCCTACACTCGACCATACTAGTCTTTGAAAACATATTATTGAAAAGGCTGCTTCACACACACACGGCAGAGGGTACAGTGTAATTATATTAAGTAATAATCTCATCACAGTACTTGAACAGACAAGTATACAAAAAGAAAGTGTCAAATCAAGGTCTAAATAATATATACCTTTTCAAAATCCTTCATATACACATAGCAAACACCTAAAAGAAACATTTGATAAATTAAGACTGAGACAAATCATCAACATTGACAAAAACAGTGCACTAAGTCTAACAGCTAAGTCAATAACCTAGCTAACCTTGTGTCAACATTATTCATGGTCATTAATTAAGACAAAATAACCTGATAAAAGCTATGGACAAAATTTTCAAAATGAGGATTTCAGTTACAAAAGGGATGATTAACAAAATGTTATGGGTTAAAACAAAATTATTATATGTGCCTAAACTAGTCTAGAAGATGCATTGAAACTGCCTGTAATTAAATCTTAGTCATTTTTTTAGCTTTTTTTCTCAACAGTGACATTAATCATTGATATCAAATCTCCTGGAGAATCTAAGAGTAGGATATCGATCAATAAATTAGCATGAAAATTGATAGGGACAGAGCAAAAAAGAAGCAAGAAAGACCAAGAAAATTCCTCACCTTGATTATGGTAGATTTCCTGAAAAAAAAAAATGGCACCTGTTACATTTCTTTTTTGTAGATTAATTTTTGCAGGTTTACATTTGACAAATATGTGGGAAAATAATGCAATTTAAACATGGGTAAAAAAGAATTTGTGTATTGCATTGTACGTTGATCAAAAATTTTCAAAAGGATCTTCATAATAAAATAATATTAGTTAATAAAACTCAATTTGACACAAAGCATGACAGAACATCTTCATCATACCCAGTCCTTGGTGCTTAGTTTCGCAGCCTCATTGTACACTTCAAGAGCAGCCTTGTGACGAGCAAGAAGAAAACTAAAAATTATAGATAAAAAAATATACATATTTCACTTACATGATTGTACATGTACTACACATAATTATGTATATTGTGAATTTTACATGTGGATCTGTCTGCATGTCCATTACGAGAAATAGCTGTGACATTATGCATCATTACGATATTGGTTAGTAATGAATCTGAGACAAAGAAAAATAATAAATAAACTGGACGGTTTGAATTTCAAAGACAAATTGTTATCTAACCAATATGAAAATGTCAGCTAAGAATCCTATAGACAATGATTAAATCAATGATAAATATTAATTGAGTAATAATACAGAAAATGTATATGTTACTGAACTTGTGTGAGGTCTGTACTAGATAGTGTGGAAAATATTGGTAAAGTCCTTTTTTTTCAAGCTTTCATGAACCAAGCCAAAGGCACATGTCTATAAACTTGTATGAATTTCACCATTTGAATATTTACAAAATATAATTATGAGTTCATTAATTCATTGGTAGCTTCTGAAGGAGATAACTGTTTTATATTTGGTAGGTGATACCCTATTTTCCTGTAAAATCCATCCCTAAGAATTTGAATATTTAGGACAGTGGAAAAGGAAGTAAATTTTATCTTCAATTTCATCAAAAAACAAAACAAAACAAAACAAAACAAAACTGTCAAACTTGGCAAATGCATGGGTAATTATAAAATAAGAGACTAAAGTATGAACAGTCAACTTACAGAGATCTTGCCACTTGTTTAAGGTTATCAGCACTTTGTGGGTTGATCTGTACAGTCCTCTGGAAGAGATCCAGTGATTCCTGGATTTGACCCTCTTGACGAAGAATTAATGCTAAAAGAAAAGGAATGGTACATATAAAGGGGAGAAATTGTTTTCTTTTCTTCTTCACACAACACTAGAAGAAGAAAATAATGGCATCCATCTTCCCAAACCTTAGCTTAGCCTTGGGAAATGTACCTTTAGATACTCTGGAACACTGTTGTTCAATTCCCTTGCACCAAAAATCAAAGAACTAAGTAAACTGTGTTGTCATCTTTCAAGACCAATATTATGTACAGTGTACTTATTGATTAAGTGGGAGGGCCAGATGGAAAAATATTTAGCTCAAGGCCATGACCGAGAGCCAAATGTTTTCCCATCCGGCCCAACCTAACTTAGTTAATCAGTATTTTATCATGACCAATTTGGAGACAAAATTACTTGAAATCTCAACGCGCGAGGTCCGCTTTTGTAGTAGGGCCGTACAGCTTCTTCCGGCCCTGCTAGTACAAATGCGTATGGCCCTCATACGGGACTTTTATCAATGGTCTTGCAAAGAAAAGGTTTGCAGGGCTGTATGGGTCATATCATGATAATAGAAATTATGATTTTTTAAATTTTTGTGATGTTTTATATCTTTGTGATGTTTTATATCTTTTTCTTCACTTGTTTCATTATTTTATATTGTTATATTGTATGTTGAATGGTCTTTTAAATGGCTTTTAGATATTGTTTATTTGTATACTAGATTTATTTATTATACAGGACCCCTCTGGATACCACCTCTAGCTGAATGGGTTAACCTGTTTTTAAATAAAGTTTGATTGATTGATATCCTAGCTAAAGCTAAAATCACACTTGAGTTACAAAGAGCTGACAGACTTAATGAGGTGGCTGCTAACACAGTTTTTTAGTACCTACAGTATGTGTGACTACTGATCATCATTATTTTCAAACTGCTAAAGCTTGGATGCCCAAAATGCAAGTTGAACTAACAATGTTTATACTTTGACATTTTTCTTGAGCTAAGTAACATTGCCATGGCAACAGTGCCAATTATAAACAGCCTTAAATCCAGTCATTAACTTTTTCCCATCATATGTCTCCAGAAAACTGATCAAAAAAAATACTCACTTGTTTAATAATGCTGGTCTCACACAATTTTGACAGAGAGATCTTCAGTAATTTGGTGCTTATGTTGTAGTTTAAAATGATCTTAGGTCAAAATGATTTTAAACTAGTTTGATTTGTTCTTTTCTTTGTCATAGGATTATAGTAATGAATCTGGAACAAAAGAGAATCAAACTAAACTAGTTTGAAATCATTTTGACCTATAAAAGAACAAATTGACCTACAACATTTACATTTTAATGTTTTGTGAAATTGTCCTCAGTCAGATTAACTCCATTTCTGTTGGAAGAGTTACACATGTTCTGAGCTAGCTAGTGCTCTGCCCAATTTCATGAACTTCTAATGAGTGGTTCCTTAGAAATAAGCACATTTCCACTAAAAAAATTGTCTCAAAATTTTTAAACTCTTTTTAACAAATGCAAGTTGGGACTTATATATTCAAGTGTTGATTAAGAACAATTTACCAAGAAAATATTCATACCACCCCCACCCCTCCCCCAAGCCTTTATAAACTTTGGCTTTCCCCTTGGAACTTGTCCAGTCATTTCCTCCTGACCTGACCAACTGATGGAATCGACAATCAGAAATCAATCAATGGATATTAATTGTTAATATTGTTAGGTTGATTACTATCAATTGGTATTGGCCAATTGATCACCAAGTGATAGTCACAAGCAAAATTTCCCTAATTACATACATGGATTGCTGTTGATTGCTATAGATTGCTATTGATTGTCATCAATTGTCATTGATTGTCATCAATTGCTATTGATTGTCATTGATCGCTATTGATTGTCACATTTATATCATGCAGTGTACAGTTTATATAGCTGGACACAGACTTATGCAAACATATACCTGGCATATAGTATTCAATGTATAATTTAATACCGAGTCCAAAATGTATTGATTACCTTGTACATACAAGGCATATTCACACATTCCCTGTGTTTCCTGGAGTTGAGCTTTTATGAGAGCCTAAAATAAGACAAATGGAAAGTAATTGCAAGTACATAAAATTACATATTAAAACTTATTCAATATTATATGTAAAGGTTTTTTTGAAGTTATTACAGTCTCTCTTCATTAATCTACTAATTTTAATAACAAAAATGTCCACCCACCTTACAGCGATCATATTCTTTTCTAATGTAGTGTAGATGGATTAACCAGTTCTTTCTTTCGTGCACAGGTAACTCAGGAGCTTATAAACAGATCGTAAAAAGAAATATTAAGCTTTCAAATTAAACTTCATTAGTTACATGAAAATAATTCAGCTTACCCTTTGCACGGCGTTTTGGTGGCTGAGACTTTGGTTGAGATGCTGGTGTTGTTGCGGGAACGCTTTCTGGGGACATAGAAACACTGGGAGTTTTAGCGGCAGAACTTTCAGGACTCATTGTCCGGGGTTCTGTTGCAGTTTCAGCCATTGAGACCTGACTATCGCTTTGAGGAGTATCCGTCATGTTTCGCGCTATTCTGGAAGACTTTTCTTTGATTATGATTCAAAATATAGCCCTCCTTGTTGTAGAATTTCGACTACAAATTGTTACAGCACTACTGCGATCATGCAAAGACTTTACATTGATCAAACATTGAAGGAAAATCGCAGAATTTCGGATGATGTTTAGAAGCTTTGCCCGCCATGACAACACAGGTGCTTAGTGGGCACGTGGTGCAGTTTACATGACATCAAATATGGCTCTGGAAGAGCTGCGGGTCAGGTACCGGAATTGATCGTGGGCTTCTTTTCCTCCAATTTTTGGCGAGGGGGCCAAGGCGAGCGAAAAGCTGGAAAAGCAATAAGGTATCGTCACAAGCTTTCTCTCTGTTTTCTCAATCCAAGGCGCCTGAACTCGCGCACTCGTCACAAATTTAAAAATATTTCTTGAATTTTATAACAACTGCTTAAATAAGCCGTCATATCTGGAAAGTTTTAAAGTTATTTTTTTTTTATTTTAGGAGCAGCAAAACCACATTTGAAAAATCGGAAATATTGCAGTTTTATGAACACTGTGCGCTACTCGAACTCAGTTTGACCATCGCCGCATTGTCATCGGTATCTCGATTCTCTCTCTGGCTACCGGCTCGGATTTTCGGGTTCAACGACAAAGTAAAAAACGCATACGAAAATAGACAAAATATAGCATTAATAGCTTGGCCGTATAGAATTGTTAATAACATTTTTATGGGTAATACATGTTTAGGGTCTCTTTTAATAAACCATATTTCATGAGTAAACCTGCACCGAGAAGGCTTACGAGATCAAACGCGAAACGAAAAATAAAAAGCGACCACATAAGCAGTATCTCTGCATGAAATTCAAGCTACTTCCTGCATATTCGTAATTGATTAATACGTATTGATGCCATACAACAATAGAGTATTTTCACTCACGTGGTCTGCAGCTATGCTAATTTATTTGAACAAAACAAAGTGTTTGCATTAGAAAGGAGTTCAATCCCCACAGGATTAGCTAAGGACACCAATATGGCCGCCGTGACGTCATGTGAAAACACTCCATAGATTTTTTTTGTTGTTGTTGTTTCTGTCAAATGCCTCTGCTAGGTTGGTCTGTCAAACCCCGCGCTTTTGTCACATTACGCCACTCATGCGTGAGCTGCACGCTCCCTATCAGGTTTCGCATTACTTTTAAAGTATTATTATTGGTATTTAAAGTAATTAATGGTCTTGCTCCACCTTACCTTAGGGCCGCTAGTTACAATTAAGTCATTAAGCCACGATTTACAGTCAAACCGGATGTTCTTTTGATGGCAACTTTGCAAACTTCCGCCGCAACATCAACCTCGTTCCCAGGGTCTCTCATCTTCCCGCCCCCTGGAGCGAGAGAAGAGAGACCCTGGTTAACTCTGGTCACGTGCGTCCCAAAATCTGGGATGTAACAAATAAAAAATTTGAGGGAGGGGCGGCAAAGTGTAAAATTTGTTCGTTCTAGCCAGAGCGCTCTAGCAGAGCATTGCAAATCGAAACAAATCCGAAAAGCGTTCGGCGGCTTCCGATATAATGTGAAGCGGCAGTCATCCGCAGACTTCAAAACATATCCACATCGACTGGTTTTGAGAGTGCAAGTTGCTTTAGGATCTGTAAATTAACAGTTGGGAAATTGTCACGGCGCTTGCAATTACAGTCCAATTTTATTACTGGACGCCGCCGCTAAGCTCGGTCTCGGGAGAAAATGCTTTTGATTTTATATGGCATTGTTCCGAACTGAGATGAATTATCGCTACATACTATTCAGCAGGCGATCTTCAAGCTTCATTCGACAGGCACATTAAATTCACAGTCGCCGTCTGTTCTCGGACGATGGCGAAGTGGAAAAATATTTTGACATGCAGATCGACTTTACACTTTTATAACAGGAAACGAGCTGAGGTAGAGAAGATAATGATAGCTTTTATTCTTCATAGGCGAGGCATGTTGTTTTGTTCAACATTTACCAGTTCCAGTCGTTTGAATGTCTATACAAGATCTTTACGTTTTATTGTTTCATTATACGCGCTTGTAAAATTATTGAACGATAACCATTTTAATCCTTGCGCATATAAATTCATTCGCTTTTGTTTGAATCGTTTGATTGAACCGTTTCCGGACATCAACGGACTGGCGCACAGCACGAGCCACTGTGAAGAAAACGAGACAAAGTTACAAACACTGTCGACCCCTCCTTAGGAATATAATTGTCCAAGAGGCACGTGACCAGAGTTGACCAGGGTCTCTCTTCTCTCGCTCCAGGGGGCGGGAAGATGAGAGACCCTGGGAACGAGGTTGCCGCAACATTGGTATTTTGATTGACAGTTTGCTTCGAGCAAGTTGGAAGTTACGCGAGCAAGTTGCAACTTTCGCGAGTAAGTTGCTATTTCAAACTTGTTGTCAGTTGCAAATTGCGAATTTTGTGAAAACACGTCCTTCTTCAGTTATGGCTCACGTTCATCGCAATAAACCACCTCGGTTGAGAAAAGAGAGAGAATAATGGTCGTCTGGTGTAAAACAAGAACAAATCGCACGCATTGTTGGATTATCAAGGCAAACTGTATCCAATATTGTAAACAGATTTTTACAACACGAGACGCATTTTCCCGGTAAACCTGGCTGAGAGGAACGAACAGTTTCTACTCCTGACATCGTAGAGTTTGTGGAATACTGCAAGGTAACCAAACCAAGTATTTTCAATTCAGAAATCCGGCAACTGACAGCAAGATTGAAATAGGAACTTGCTCGCGAAAGTTGCAACTTGCTCGCACAACTTCCAACTTGCTCGAAGCAAACTGTCAATCAAAATACCAATGTTGCGGCGGAAGTTTGCAAAGTTGCCATCAAAAGAACATCCGGTTTGACTGTAAGATCGTCTCATGGCATTTTACTTGCGCCACCTTCTTTTAATACTATAAAAGTAACTTTGGGTGATAGGGTCTTTAAAGTGGCTGCCCCCAAACTGTGGAACTCATTACCCAATGATTTACTGTACGTGCGACAAGTAACTTGTATACTTTTAAACGCCACTTGAAGACATATCTTTTTAGGCTTGCATACGATTAAATTTTTATTCCCTAGTTTTTACATTTTAGATTTTTCTTAACCTTTCTATAATTTTGTTTTATATAATGTATTTCAGTTAATATTATAGTTATTGTAATGCGCATTTGATCATTTACATGGAATATGCGCAATATAAGCATGCAAATTATTATTGTTATATTAAGTGTGTATTTCTGTGTGTGCATTCATGTAACAAAACAAAAACTGAAGAAAAGAAATAGAGCGCTGCTAAAATCGGGCCTGCAGCAGGTTATCTTTCAAGCCAATTTGTTTGGTGAGTTAACCTTTGTTCATTTTTTAGAACAAAGGATTCATAAAAAGTTGGAAAATACTCCAAGTTTCATCGAAAGCTCGCTTTCCTCGCGAGAAAGTTTATAACAACGGCATCACATCAATGTTTTTCCGTACATCATAGATATGGCGCGTTATTAGGGTCAAAATTAAATATACAAACGTTTTTCAGATTGAATTTCGAAACGAGTCTTTTTGTTTACAATTACTTTCTAATTGCAGCCCTTGTTGCATGCTTAATTGCGAATGAAGTTTATCTTGACATTTCCTTCTAAAATTTACATCTTTTTGCGTGTTTGAAGAGGTGAATAGAGTATTACTACATTTAAAATTACTTGTAAAATGTTTGTTTCTGCTATTTGCGAACCACCTCACGATAGTCGCTTTGCACGCAAATTTTTGTTGTAAATATCTAAACTCCTTGTACACATTTTCGAAATAAATCCCTCTTTGCAACGCCGTACGTCTTCTTCCGATGCGATCGAAATCACGCTGAATTTGCTGATTTCCGGTTTATCAGCATATGGAATTACTTTCGAAAAAAGTCTTCGTCGACAAATTTTCTGCGAAAAATCGACCACGCTCAAATTTTCTGCGAAAAATCAACCAGGCGTTTCAATGTCGTGAAAGCCACGTGATCCATCCCAAGATGCAATATGGTGTAATAAAGAGTGACAGGCCTACTCGACTCCCTCGCGAGTGTTTTAGCCATTTTATTTAAGATCGCAAAATGATGCTTCATGTATTTGTAGCGGGTATATGGAGAATTCGAGGTGACTGAATTAAAAGCCTTCTAAACTCGCAAAATGATACAGACTATAGTCTCGAGGTCATTTGTGTTTTTAAGCTGTCTGCTAGTTTTGACCTGTTTGTTTTGGCGATGTTCTTTAGCTCTGCAGTAAAACCTTTGAAATTGCATGTAGGCTTAGAGCAAGCTTCGATTTGGAGGTCATTTTGAAAGTGTAAGGTCATTTGTGTTTTTAAGCTGTCATTTTGTTGCCTGTAAAAATCATAAATATCATGGCATAAACAAAACAGTCGCTAGACTGTGAAACTCATTACAATGCAGTGAGAAGAACCGACTGCACAAATGACAATGGAGAAAAACAGATTAGAGCTCCGGAAAAACCGTCAATTCTCAACTACAAAGCGGAGCAGTGACTGAAATGCGCTTGATTTATACTCTCTATGAAACATTGCATAGCTTTATAAAAAGCTGCATTTATCTCTGAAACTTCGGACTAACAGATCACCAGTCCATGAAAAAACGACCCGAGGCTTGCAATAAAAACACTGCTGGGCCCAGCGAAAATAAAACTAATTGCAAGAAACCACTGACGGTCGATAATTTCAAACTAATAGATCCGACTATCTAAGAGATTAAGAGAGAGTGAAAAACCTTACATTGTTGGTAAACTTCTACTAGAAAATGGCTACATGAGCACAGCAAGGGGTCAAACAAAACTGAAGAAAGCCGCCGTTGAACAGAGCTCCAGAACCGAAGAAAGCCGCCGAGTTGAAGAAACCAGAGTTGAAGAAAACCGCCGAGAATACAGCATAATTTCAAAATGACCTCCAAATCGAAGCTTGCTCTTAGCCTACATGCAATGTCAAAGGTTTTACTGCAGAGCTATTCTAACAAATGCCACGATGGCATAATAAAGAACATCGCCAAAACAAACAGGTCAAAACTAGCAGACAGCTTAAAAACACAAATGACCTCGAGACTATAGTCTGTATCATTTTGCGAGTTTAGAAGGCTTTTAATTCAGTCACCTCGAATTCTCCATATACCCGCTACAAATACATGAAGCATCATTTTGCGATCTTAAATAAAATGGCTAAAACACTCGCGAGGGAGTCGTGTAGGCCTGTCACTCTTTATTACACCATATTGCATCTTGGGATGGATCACGTGGCTTTCACGAGGCGCCTGGTTGATTTTTCGCAGAAAATTTGAGCCTGGTCGATTTTTCGCAGAAAATTTGAGCCTGGTTGATTTTTCGCAGAAAATTTGAGCGTGGTCGATTTTTCGCAGAAAATTTGAGTCTGCTCAGGTATATTAAGGCCTGGGTCAGTTACGATAATCCAAAAATTAAGGGGGGTGGTCTATCTCATAAAGTATGGAACATATCGATATGAAACTTGGCCAAAAACTTAAACTTGATACAAAAGTTAATTTTGATATGAAGTTGTCACGAAAACGGTCACGCAACTGATTAAGGTATCACATTTCCATGTTTTTCTTTAGGCTCAGTGCAGGAGAACTTAAACCACTCTGACTGATAAAATATCGTTTGGATATTTTTAAGCGCGCAAAGTCATACACGAAACTAACTGGAAGGCGTGTCCAGGTCACGTGACGATTGAAATGTCACGATTTTAATGTCACGCAAACATCAGAAAACAGTCAGGCCGCGTAGGTGGACCGCGTTTCCAGTTACATTTGGAAAGTACCTTAAAAGGGTAGAAATAATACCACTTAAAATTATCAGAAAACACAATTTTTCCTTGTCTGCAAGAGCACTGAAGGAACAAACCGGAAGTGAAAGCTCAATGGGTCACGTGATAGGTTGCCATGGAAACATCAACGTCAAAAATGACTGTCTTAACAAGTTGAATGCCGTTGCCAAGTTTCATACTTATGACATGTTTCCTTTTGAAGATAGACCACCCCCTTCCGCTCTTTTGATAAAATAAGGGCAGACCCAGTCCTTAATATACCTGAGTGGTTGATTTTTCGCAGAAAATTTGAGCCTGGTTGATTTTTCGCAGAAAATTTGTCGACGAAGACTTTTTTCGAAAGTAATTCCATATGCTGATAAACCGGAAATCGGCAAATTCAGCGTGATTTCGATCGCATCGGAAGAAGACGTACGGCGTTGCAAAGAGGGATTTATTTCGAAAATGTGTACAAGGAGTTTAGATATTTACAACAAAAATTTGCGTGCAAAGCGACTATCGTGAGGTGGTTCGCAAATAGCAGAAACAAACATTTTACAAGTAATTTTAAATGTAGTAATACTCTATTCACCTCTTCAAATACGCAAAAAGATGTAAATTTTAGAAGGAAATGTCAAGATAAACTTAATTCGCAATTAAGCATGCAACAAGGGCTGCAATTAGAAAGTAATTGTAAACAAAAAGACTCGTTTCGAAATTCAATCTGAAAAACGTTTGTATATTTAATTTTGACCCTAATAACGCGCCATACATAGAGAGCTGACCGCCGAAGATGAAGATTTGTTGCGGTCTAAAATCCTTGGTGCCTTGGAAATTGGTCACCACAGTGTCTTCTTACTGATAAAATAAAAAGCGATGAAGCGGAGATGACGAGCTGGTGAATTCTTTTTGAAAAGGCAATCTTTGGTCGCGCGGATCGGTGAGACTCCAAAACAGATCGGAGGGCGCATTAGAAAAAGCCGCGAAATTTCTCGGCCTTGTAGTACAAACAAATAACACAACGGTTTCTACGGGATAAATACCTCTCGTAATTTTACAATTTTGAAATATTACTTAACGTATTATCGTATAACGTATTTATCCCATATACCCTTATAGGAACCATTGTAGTCGGACCTCTATTAAGCGGCCACCCTCGGGACTTTGAAAACTGGCCACTTAATAGACAAGAATTTGGTTTTATCGACTGAGTCGATAAGGTAAATTAGCCACCGTAAAAAGATTCGAGAAAGCTGACGTTTCGACCGCTAGCCCTTCGTCGGAGCGAATCAAGGGATTGTGGGTAGTGTGTGGTTTTATATAGTAGGAGGAGCTCCGCCATTGGTGGAAATTTTGTGACGTGAAAAACAAATGTAAATTAGTTGAATGAAAAGCGTTCGTTTGAGAGTGCCGATTCGAAAGATGATTTTTTGTTCTAAGTTTTTACGGCTTTCTGTGTTGCCCTGGTGTAGGGAAACGCCACAGATTGTCATATGTTGCTTAGAATGGTTAGCAAGATTGAAATGACGCGCGACTGGTTTGGATGCGTCTTTGTCATTTTTTTCAACGTCTCGGAGATGTTCTCGAAAACGGTCGCCCAGTCTCCTCCCTGTTTCGCCAATGTATATCTTTTTGCAAAAAGTACATGTTATGCAGTAGATAACATTTACGGAGGTGCATGTAAAACGATCAGTGATTTTAATAGATCGTTTAGGTCCCGTTATTTTGTTGGCGTTGTGAATGAAAGGACAAGTGTTGCATCGTGTGCGTGCGCATTTAAAAGTTACAATTCCGGAAAATTTACCGCTTTCTGATTCGGAGAGATCTGTTCTTAGTAAAGGTTTAAATTTTGTTCCCATGGCCAAACAAACCGACGAATTTTCAGTCAAACAAGATGTTGAAACTTTCCTTCGCCGCGTCCAATTAAAAGCATTTTTCCATGACAAAGAAAAAAATTATGACACCTCGGAAAAAGATGTTTTTGAATCACTGATCATTCGCAAATCTAAATAGACACCCCCAGAGGGCCAGTTTTCTTCTTTAGATTTTTTTGTCAAAAAATGTCGTCACGATGTCAAAAAACTTAAATTCAACCGCCACACCAAAATTTCCAACCTTTCAACAGGAGAGTGGACAGCGCTTAAAAGTCTTAGCAAACGACGCGACATTGTTATCAAAGCGGCCGACAAAGGCGGCGCGGTAGTTGTTTGGCGGACCGACCTTTACCGACAAGAGGCTTTTCGGCAACTTTCTGACACCGCTTTCTATGCCAAAGTTGATAAAGATCTCACTCCTACCAACCAAAAAATTGTCAAAGAAACTATCCAAGACCTCATTACTAAACAACAATTACCAGTTACCGCCAATAATCTCATCATCACTACTCCTAGAACCTCGCGCGTCTATTTCAAGCCGAAAATCCACAAACCAAACAATCCGGGCCGACCAATTGTTTCCGCTTGTAGCTGTCCTACTGAACTAATTTCTAGCTATTTAGACAAAATCATGGCCCCCATTGTCAAATCACTACCCTCGTACATTAAAGACACCAATCACGCACTCGAAATTTTCCGTGATTTCAGTTTTCCCAGCGAAAACAAATTAATTTTCACTATGGACATTACCTCTTTATATACCGTCATCCCCAATGACGAAGGACTTTTAGCACTAAAATATTTTTTCGACCAGCGCTCCATTCAAAACCCAAGCTCAGAAGCACTGCTCCGCTTAGCCGAATTAGTTTTGACACTTAACTGTTTTTCATTTTCCCAAAACTACTACAAACAAGTAAATGGAGTCGCCATGGGCACCAAAATGGGACCAAGCTATGCTAACCTTTTTGTAGGCTACGTCGAAAAGAAATTTTTCGATCAGTACCAAGGAACCAAACCCGAGCTCTACGGCCGCTACATCGATGACTGCATTGGCGCTACCTCTTCCAGTAAAGAAGAACTTAATCAGTTCATAACTTCTGTCAATACTTTTCATCCGGCTCTAAAATACACCTGGGAAATTTCTGAAACCTCTGTCGCTTTTCTTGACATCAATATTTCGATCAACGGCAACAGTTTATCCACAAGTGTGCACTACAAACCTACAGATTCCCACAGTTATCTGTTACATTCATCCTCACATCCATCACACGTTAAAAACGCCATTCCGTATTCTCAATTTCTCAGACTTCGACGTCTTTGTAGTGATGACTCCGATTTTTCCAACAAATCGGAAGAAATGTGCCAGTTTTTCAAGAAACGTGGGTACCCTGACTCTGTTGTTAAAACGGGCCAACAACGTGCACAACAGATCGACAGACACTCAGCACTACAAACATCACAGAAGGAAGAGAACGAGAGAATTCCATTCACCCTCACTTTCCACCCACACAATCACACAGTCAAAAGCATCATTTTAAAAAATTTCAAATTGCTCCAAAACGACCCCGAAACTGGCAGAATTTTTTCACAACCCCCACTAATTTCATTCAAACGTGACAAAAATATAGGCAACTTTCTAGTTACGAGTACACTGAAATCTGACGATGAACCGGGAACTTTTAAATGCGCACGCACACGATGCAACACTTGTCCTTTCATTCACAACGCCAACAAAATAACGGGACCTAAACGATCTATTAAAATCACTGATCGTTTTACATGCACCTCCGTAAATGTTATCTACTGCATAACATGTACTTTTTGCAAAAAGATATACATTGGCGAAACAGGGAGGAGACTGGGCGACCGTTTTCGAGAACATCTCCGAGACTTTGAAAAAAATGACAAAGACGCATCCAAACCAGTCGCGCGTCATTTCAATCTTGCTAACCATTCTAAGCAACACATGACAATCTGTGGCGTTTCCCTACACCAGGGCAACACAGAAAGCCGTAAAAACTTAGAACAAAAAATCATCTTTCGAATCGGCACTCTCAAACCCCACGGAATTAACGAACGCTTTTCATTCAACTAATTTACATTTGTTTTCACGTCACAAAATTTCCACCAATGGCGGAGCTCCTCCTACTATATAAAACCACACACTACCCACAATCCCTTGATTCGCTCCGACGAAGGGCTAGCGGTCGAAACGTCAGCTTTCTCGAATCTTTTTACGGTGGCTAATTTACCTTATCGACTCAGTCGATAAAACCAAATTCTTGTGCTTCACCCCCACCGACGCAGCACCACAGTTTCTCTAGAAACTAACCCCATTCATTGGCCGCTTAATAGAGGTTGGCCGTTTAATAGAGGTACAATATAAATTGGATAGAAATGGCAATCAACGTCATTTTATTGCATATATATAGCAAAGCGCTTGTTGAAAAGTGAACATATGTGAAGATAAATGCAAAAATCATTGAAACAAAAAAATTAAGTGCCCTGTATTTGCGCATTTCAAGTCCGTGCAAAGTTCTAGCTCTAACACAGAGAACATGTAATCGATAAGTACAGTATTTTGTATTGCGGCTTGTGACTTGTCATTATAGTGGAGATTAAATTGCAGTTCTTGCTGTTATCTGTTATCACCTTCATATTATCTGTCACCATTTCGCTTGAAAAGATAATTTGCTGGCCGCTTAATAGAGGTAAAAAAACAATAAATACTAAACTTGCAACAGCAAAAAGGTGGCCGCGGCCGCTTAATAGAGGTGGCCGTTGAATAGAGGTATCGAATACAGCACTTTACTGACAAATAATTCGGGACTTTGGAAAGTGGCCGCTTAATAGGTGGCCGCTTAATAGAGGTCCGACTGTATTAATTTGCTGCATATATACTCTATTAGGAACGTGCGTTTAACAACGGGTGTCGTAAAAATTGCTGATTTTGCACACAAAAATTGCATCAAAAATCGCATGTGTAAAGGGGCTTTAAGATAAAACTAAGTGCCTTTGGGCTGCAGATGATCAGGATGGCAATGGATTGCAAGTTCAAAAAAATGGGCCCATTGTTTCAAGTTTATCGCCTTGTGTCCTGAAAAACTTGCTAAAACTCTCATTATGTTTTACTGTTTCTCTTCGAAAATTCACTTGATATCTTCCTCTTATAGTGTTCTATATGATATTTCGTGTACGACACGGGTACTTCGTTTTAATTTGGGGGCAGTTTTGACCCCAAAAGGCGTTAAAATCCCCATGACATAGATATAACATATGCATCTCCATATCACTTGAGGCATGTGTGGCCATTATATAAAATTACTGTTGCTTTTGCCAAACATGCAAATTCAAAAGGAGAGCGCCTGGAGAGTCTTCAGATAAATTACCTACGCAATGTTTTTGGTAGCATTTTCCTCGGTATCTTGCTGGTTAAACATTTTGTCCAAGGAAACTGTTTTGAGTTTTGAGTTTCTCGATGCATTGGTGATCACTGTGATATCGAAAGCAAACTCTATATACGGAAGGACGCCGAAGGACCTGTTACGACTGATGTCGCTGAATTGTGTTTTCGAAACTCAAATGCTAAAATGTGTTCAATCAGTGTCGTTTATAAATAGTTATCAATTTTCAAAGGTAAATACAAGATTGAAAAAAAAAATGTTAACATGAAAGAGCCTCAAACTGAACATTACAAAAATTTTCGTTTGCATCCATTTTTATTTGTTTATTTGGTGAGTTCTATTTCCTAATTTTGCCTGCCAACGCAGCAGATAAACTTTTTGGCTCACGCAGCATCATTTGACTGTTGCGTCTCTTCAAGCGGACTATTTATTTTCTATTTGTGTTTCTGGATGTTACAATTATTCAACGGTTTATTTTCAAGGTCTACTACTTTAAATTGTTTTTTGTTTATATAACCAGCTGTCATCCAAAACTTAATAACAATGCGTGTAAGAACTAGGCAATACTCTATTGTTCCGCGGCATTTCCGGCGTTTTCCCTACATAAGATTGTTTAGGTGTTGTTTTAGGTGTTTAGGTGTTTCATCAACCTATGGACAATATGTGTTTTAAATAAAATGTACTGGAACTTTATTTTAACGTGATGTTTCTTTTGTGCTACAAGATTTCATCCAATCGTGAAACTCCAAAACAATGGCTAAGAAAGGCTTCTAATTTTAGATGTTTCCCACATAGAATTTTGGTTGCATTAAAACTCAGCATAGTTTTCACTAAAAGGTAATCAGTTAGTAAACTAGAGAGAAATAAATGCGCTATCTGGTTAAGTTATGTTAGATTTTCACGTTTTAGCCATTGAGGTGGACGGTTTCAACAATATCACAATTAACACTTTTCTGCATTCCCTGCCGTTAGGTTGCCTACTTCTTACTAGGACCATTACTTAAAATAAAATCAGTCAAACCAAGCTGGATACATAATTAAAATTTTGCGGAAAACCCATGTAAACACAATTTTACACATCTATCAATACAGTTGGAAACTTTTTTATTTATTTAGATCTCGACTGCTTGTATTCATCACAATGTTAGAAAGAGTAATTTATTACAAGACTTGTTGTCTTTACAGACCGAATAGAACTGTCTGACTATATAGTACCTTTTTAACATCATAAATGTCTTGAGATTGGCGGTGGAATCATTCTGTTTTTGTTTTTGTTTTATTTTTTTCTCGTCTAGCTCAGTCGAATCTTGCATAATTAATCTTGCATAATTAATCTTGCATAATTAATCTTGCATAATTAATCTTGCATAATTAATCTTGCATAATTAATCTTGCATAATTAATAATAATAATCACCGTCACGGTACGGTGGAACAAAGCAGATTACACTTTAGTAGCACTTGCAGATCACTTTAGTATCAGCGTTTACAGCAATTTGTCTTTTTTTTTTAAGCCAATGTGTCTGACACTGACCTCCCATGAAGTCTTCAGTTGACTTATAGTTTGGCAACTTATAGGCGAATTTCGTTATTTGATCCAGCTGCCTACCTTCAACATTTTCCATTTTAAATTTGCCGCATATTAGGGATGTGTTTGACGAACGTTTGTTTATATAACAGATGTCGTAAATTGTGTTGTCACAGTAAATAAGATATCCACAGGGAGTACAGAGCACAGAACACAACAAATGACAGAAACGGCTTTTCGAAAGTCATAAACGGCTCCAAGTATGGCAGGTTGTTGTTTTTCCGTGTTACTGCTCTTAGTGGCCTGTGTTGTTTGGGGCGCTTGGCTGAACTGCATTAATGTTACTGCACATCAAGGTAACAAACAACTTTAACTCATACACAAAACATAGCTGCCTTTGGTTAATTTTTTAATGGTGCTTTGATAAACGTGATCGTCAAAATAAATTCGGTCAGCCTAGTGTTTTAGTTTATAGCGACATAAAAGGTCGATGACACTGAGCCCTTGCAAGAGAAAATTAGCATGTTCTTTTAGTCCCTTTTTCTTTTCGATTATTCACACTATCCACTCATTACCCGTGTTACATGACTTGAGCTCTTTCTCTCTACGCCTTACAATATACCGGCTCGACTGAGTTCTTAGAAATACGGGACAAAAACTGAAGCTAATGAGCCGTTTTAAAGTCTTTTAAAGTTTTAAAGGAAGTCTACAGCACCACTGGAAAATATTAATACATGCAACTGAGGTTAATTGTTTTTATTATTATTGCAGTAAAACTATCTGTATGCACAGTGTTATAAAGCAACACAGGGCGCAAAGCGTAGCCTGTGCGCAAGAGCGAAACTTAAAAAAAAAATTAACTAAATAAGTTACTGAAACCTTATATCTACAAATCTAAAAACTATAATCTAAGCATATAAATGTTTCTAATATCTCTCATTCTACGTGTAAATAACTTACTAAATAAATAGAAAAAAACTTGTATATACAAATTTATTATTATTATTATTATTATTATTATTATTATTATTATTATTATTATTTGAAATACTATGTAATACAAGTTTAAACTTATTAGTTACTCTGGCCACAGGGAGTCAGCTCAGGTTTATATGAATTAAGATAACTTTTCACCAACAGATTTTGCTGAATTGCGTTTTCAAAGCTGAAAACGTTTAAAAGAAAACTGTTTCTTTGTAAAGTATAGAAGCATTTTCCAGGGTGTTTAACTGGTTTATAATATTGGCAAAACTTTTCAGAAAGTATTAGGAGCCTGAGTGCAAAATACCACAAGAGGTGCAAACATTGTCATCCATCTTTCATCCAAAAACGGTTCCATTGTTCTAGTTTCATGATCATCAAAATGGTTCAACGGTTTTTTTTTTCTTGACTGTATTTAGTTTTAAAGTTATGACTCTGCTTAAAGAAAGGTATCCAGTTTTTTTTTTCTTTTAAGGAGCGGCAAAACTACCTCTGAGAAATGAAAACAGTCATTAAGATTAATTATCTATGCAATGTTTTTTGGAAACATTATTTTTCTTCGGTGTCTTGCGGGTTTTTTTAATTAACAATTTTGGCAAAGAAAACTGTATATACAGAAGGATGCCGAAGGACCGATTAGTGACCCGCTGAGAACTGTGCCTTTCGAAACCGAATTGTTAAAATGAAAACTGTTTTAAATTCCAGTGTCGTTTAAATAGTTATAGGTAACTTTCCGAGTTACAACGGCAAACATAAGAGCAAAAGTTAATATATAGGCCGCAAATATTATAAAAAATGTTCGTTTGCATCCAATCTAATTTTCATAAATCCTCCAAAGCAATTTATTTGGTGGGTTCTATATATTTGCTAATTTTGCCTGCCCGCGCAGCAGATGAACTTTCTCTCTTTGACTGTTGCGCCTCTTAGCAGGCTATTTTTATTTTGAATTAGCAAAGTCTAAAAACACTTCTTAATAAAACTGCGGATAGCATATAATTTACCAACACTTGCAACTGCGGTTTTAACTTCCTATCTTATGCTGACAGAGCACTCTGTAGGACTTGAAGTCGGAAATTATGATCATATCCCAAGAATTGCATTCTGGCCATTAGGCCGTCCCCTTCCCCCTTTTTTTTTTCTCCGTTTACCGTCCCCGGCGTCCGACCGACCAATGTTTTTGCGTTTTCAAAAAAAAAAGTTACGAGAAAGGTATAAATGACATAGTGAAATATTTTTTCACTTTTAATCTGAAATATCAACATTGTTTTTGCCGTACAGACTTTCAGTTTCAACTTTAAATAACTACAGAGAAGTGTTGGAGGTTCATCTTTTTTTCGCTTTTCTCTGCTGAAGTTTCACCACCGGACATCGATAATTGCCGCCATGTTGATTTTGTAACTACGTCTCGTTGTTTCCAGGCTCCACGGCAATGATGCTTGGGTGCCGGGCATTCTAGTTCCAGATTGCTCCTGATTTTTTTTTAAGATTTTTTTTTTAATCCGACCGACCGACCCAAAATTAGGAAACGCATTCGACGGTAACGGAGAAAAAAAAGGGGACAGCCTTAGGTGCGAAAGATGTTGTGCCGGGTACTTCCCACCGCGGAAGTTCCCTGCTGCAGTTTATAATCACTCGCAGGGCTTCCTGTGTAAGCACTGTTCTCTTTGTTTCCCATGGTAAAGCAGATGAAGCATTCAAAATGGATTTTGACGATACATCTTTCATATAATGCTCGTGTAGTTTGTGACTACCTCCATCTTAATGTTTTACCCAGACTTTCAAGTCCAGTAGGCATCTTCTTTTCATCGTGACTCGAAGGACAGTCTACTTCGAGCTGGATCGACGGATGTATTGAATTGCCTAATCAAAGTAATAGAAATAAGAAATGAATGCTAGGAAATATTAAGTAATTAGTATACATAGATACGATTTTATTTATCGTATTGCACCGCACTTAGGAGAGACGTTTGCAGAGGCAAAATTGCTGGAACGAAATTTTTCACAATAAAGCATTGCCATTTATCGTTAAAAAGCTTGTTTTGTTTTAAATTGCAATATATCTTTCAGTCATTATGTTTTCTCGAAACTGTAGTTTAAACAGTGAGAAATTAAGGATTGTTCATCTATATAAGTTACATTTGTAAATGAAATATTTTGCCACTCACAAAGCCAAGCTTAGCGCTTGATGATATTTGAGCGAGTTAACAGGTCCACATAAAAGCGTTGACTCTGGTAATTAATGAATATTTTCGCTGGTGGTTTGCGACCACCAGTCAAAAAATTCGTTGCAGAATATAAGGTTACATAGTAATAACATTTTAACAACATATGCTTGATTGCATGCTTAATTTCTCTTTTACAAAAGCAATGGCATAAATCATCAGATATTAGGTTGGCTTTTTTGAATTTGCCTTGGTATAGACTAAATGCTATGATTCATCTTGAATTGAAACATTATTAACTTTGTATTCATGGTAGTAGAAAAAGGCCACTTGTATATCGTGTACATATCTGAATGGTCCAAACCGTAGCTGATGATTCGATTTTCATTGATTGGTGGTAGGAATTTATTTTCAACAATTATCTTGTGTAGAGCAACGTTGGAAAGACTTTCATCAGCGTCGGACATACCAGTTTTGATTTCTTGTTAATGCCTCTGTTTGGGTGTTTCTTGGTGTTGCGGAAGCCATTGTTGGTTAGCTTTTGTGTTGTGGTGTGGGTATTGTTCAGTGTCTTTTGAATCTTTTGTTTTACGTCATTTAGTGATCACACCATCCGCAGCACCAAGAAACTACCCTCTGTTTTTGTGTTGACGTTTTTTTTCCATTTGCTTTTGATTGCACTGAGAAGGTCGTAAAAGGTCGTAAAAGGTCGTAAAACTAGTCTTTAATTCAAATTGATTGATGAATTCTTGATTGTTTAATTCGTCAGGAGTTTTCCACTGTTATAATCTAAGAGGTGCTTAACTTTTTTAACAGCTGCTCGTGCCATGACTTGTAAAAAAAATAGGCTTTGTTGCGATTTTTATATATTCAGTATTGTTCCTTATTATGGCGTCGTATGGATATCTATTTTGTCTTATCTGTTTCAAACTTGATTTTCTTTATCATTTCCCAAAAATTTAGAATTTCGAAGTAGAAGCAAGCGGCGTTGTTTAGTGTAGGTTCTTTGGTTTTATAATCACATGACAATAGGAAATTAAAACCACCTAGGTGTTGAGTCATGTCAGAGTTTGGAATGATTTTCCACGGCGCGTTAACGTCAGTATTAAATCTCCTAGCCCATGAAGCTTTCAAGGCTTTATTCATGGAATCGAACTCGGTCATTTTAATCCGCCTTCGTAAGTAATAGCGAGATACCGGATATATTCATAGTGACGAAAACTAGTTGCAGTTGTTCGAAAATACAAATAATACGGAATGATCCCACAGCATGATTGAAGCTCCACAATTTTGAGTTATTAATTAAAAATTTAAGATGCCAACGGGTGACCGGCCTATATCTTCTGCTTTATTATAAACCAATTCTGATCGAGAGCGGCTCATTTCTAACGGCTCCAAGTATGGCAGGCTGTTGTTTCTCCGTGTTACTGCTCTTGCTGTCCTGTGTTGTTTGGGGCGCTTGGCTGAACTGCATTGCTACTGCACATCAGGGTAACAAACAACTTTAACTCATACACAAAATCTAGCTGCCTTTGGTAGATTAATTTTTCCTGATAAACGTGATCGTCAAAATAAATTCGGTCAGTGTTTTAATTTATAGCGACATAAAAAGCCGGTGACACTGAGCCCGTGCAAGAGGAAATTAGCGTATTCTCTCAGTCCCTTCCATATGTAGCCATGTTACGATTGCAAATTTTGTAAAGAAATGCAAACGGAAAGCGTTTTTTCGATTATTTACATCCACTGCATTACCCGTGTTACATGACTTGCGTTCTTCATCTCTAAACCCTACAATATGCCGGCTCGACTGCACTGAGTTCTTAGAAATACCGGACAAAAAAACAGTATAATGAACCAGTAATGAGCCGTTTTCAGAAAGTCTTTTAAAGTTTTAAGGAAGTCTACAGCACCACTGGAAAATATTAATACATGCCAGGTAATTTTTTTTTGAAATACTATGTAATAATACAAGTTTTAACTTATTAGTTACTCTGGCCACAAGGAGTCAGTTCAGTTTTCTATGAATTATTAACTAAAGATAACTTTTCACCAACAGATTTACAAGAAAACTGTTTCTTTGTAAAGTATAGGAACATTTTCCAGGGTGTTTAACTGGTTTATTATATTGGCAAAACTTTTCAGAAAGCATCAGGAGAATTCAAAATACCACAAGAGGTGCAAACATTGTCATCCATCTTTCATCCAAATATGATTCTCCGATTGTTTTTTTCTTGACTTCATTTAGTTTTAACGTTTATGAATCTGCTTAAAGAAAGGTATCCAGCAGCAAAACCACCTTTAAAAAATCAAAACAGTCATTAGATTAATTATCTACGCAATGTTTTTTGGAAACATTATTTTTTCTTCGGTGTCTTGCGGGTTAACAACTTTGGCAAAGAAAACTATATGTACAGAAGGCTACCGAAGGACCAATTACGGACTCACTCGCTGAGAAAAAGTAAAAGTTAATATGTAGGCCGCAAATATTATGCCGAAGGACCGATTGGTGACTCGCTGAGAACTGTGCCTTTAGAAACCGAATTGTTAAAATGAAAACTGTTTTAAATTCCAGTGTCGTTTAAATAGTTATAGGTAACCTTCCGAGTTACAACGGCAAACATAAGAGCAAAAGTTAATATATAGGCCGCAAATATTATAAAAATGTTCGTTTGCATCCAATCTAATTTTGATAAATCCACCAAAGCAATTTATTTGGTGGGTTCTATTTACTAATCAGTTGCCTGCCCACGCAGCACAACTGGCAGCAGATGAACTTTCCGCTCACGCGCATCATTTGACTGTTGCGCCTCTTAGCAGGCTATTTATTTTGACTTTTTAGCAAAGTCTAAAACCACCTCTAAAACTGCGGATAGCATATAATTTACTATTAAAAACACTTGCAACTGTGGTTTTAACTTCCTACCTTTTAGAAACTGTTGTAAGGTGTAAATAAAAACTAAACTTAGCAAATGAGAACACGGATCGAAAATTAATTGAAACACTTTTTAAGAGACTGGCAACGACAAAATAACTTTGAAACGCTTAGAAACGCTTTCTTCTTTAAAACACCTCATTTATGTTATAGTACATAAATTATTTTCGACGGCCGAAGTACAAGAGATAAAATATAAAAATAAGCCTCTATTATAAATTATAAACTTAATATGTGAAATACAAGTTTTTCTCCCACTGAGAAAAATCATATCTCAACGCAAGTGAAGATGTAAAATTTATCCAGCTTTACTGTAAAGATTAAAGATATCAATATTTTCATGATAACTACCATGGTTACCCTTTTTCAACGAGACAAAAGGTGTTGGTCCGTTGTTGAAACATTTTCGGAACTTACTCGGAATTCTTCAGATATTTTCTAAATATAATTGGAAAATGTTCGAACAATCTTCGACTTGGAAAATTTGCGAACGTCGTAATAAAAAAATAGTGTCGTTGATATAATACACAAATAAACAAAATACTACATGACTGCTTTCAGTGAGATTTGTCATTTCTCTTCTCATGTCTCCCTCAAATTAAACTCGCGAAGAGAAAGCCACCATGTTTTGTTATCTTGTATAAGCTAATTCGGAGTTCTAAAAACATATGCGCGCGTCGGGATAAAAACAAGCATTAATTAAAAAATACAATAGAATTCAAATTCAACTATTTTAAATAACAAAAGAAGAGAATAATCTCGGGATAAAAACGCATGCCCACTGGACCTATTCTTCAAACTCCGAACTCGCTTATTTAGTAAGTTATATGCAATTTCCGGTTCGTTTCACGGCTTCACTGCAAAGCAATCGTGAACGTACCTAGGCAAACAACACTAAACAAGATATAGATTTAGCGTCTGTGGCGTTTTTATGAAGCATATATCGGGTCTCTCCTGATAAACCATGGATTCAAGCCAATTAGCCCAACCATGCAGCCGGTGAAATACTCATGCTCTATATATCTTTACACAATGAACTGAATACTACGCGCTCTGTGATTGGTCGTTGCCTATGATCTATCAGAGTACAGACGCACGGCTGACGTCATAGAAAAATTGTTTGCTTTGTTTTGTCTAACATGGCGCACAGTTTTGAAAACGTTTGTGAGATTATTCTGGATTGAGCAAGTGAAAGCCTTAAAAAATGTTTAGCAGGAGCTGTTTACGAGCAAGAAAAAGAAGAAAGCAAGACGAAAAGTGTTCTTGGCGACTTGAAAAATACCTAAACTGGAACAAATCTTCGAACAGTCGAGCGCTACGAGGCATGTTCGTAATTTTACTCTTTTTACTTTTCTGTTCATTGTATAAAACAAATAGATTCCATTTGGCCGTGTGTCTGTTCAGTTATAGATCACAGAAGACGTCAAAATGTGGCAAGAACATCAGTGACACACTCGCCTGCGGCTCGTGTGCCTCTTTTTTGTTCTTACCACATTTTGACGTCATCTGACCTATATAACTGAACAGACACACGGCCAAATGGAATCTATTTGTTAATATGCTTCTCAGACGGTCCGCGGTCCATTATCTTTTGTCTAGGGAACAAATAAAAACGTCCTTGGCTATAGTTATGAATTCATAAATAAACTGTTCAAATTCACTGAAAGCATTGTTTAGTTAGATGTGACCTGAACCTTTCTTGATCGAGATTTTTAACAGGCAATAATGAATATGCAATGTGGTGACCCGATAATCGGGTAGCTGCAAATATATCGAGAATGAAAAACCTCTAAACGAGTTTGTTGTTTTGAAATTTTTAGAGCTCTTCCTCGTAATAAAAACATGCGAGCAGTGATTAAGAATTGAATTTTATAATTTTCCTGCAGTGGACCCATTTCGACATGTGGAATGGGTACTGCCGTATAGAAATGTTTCTATAATATTTTAAAACTGTGACATAAAAGACACATTTTAGTTTTTCCTGACCAATTTCTAAAAAGCAAGTGTACTTTGTTTTATCTTATTTTCGTATAGGTGGTTGCAGTCGACGCATCAAGTTTCTTCCACCAAAAAACGGTCATTATTTGGAAGGTCACGTGTTTTTAAATCTTACCATTGGAATATACACACCATGTCACCATCGATGCGCAATGGAAAGAGAATGTATTTCTGTCAACATTGGTCCACCAGTTAATGACAAAATTTTATGCGAATTAAGTAATTCAGACCACTTAAAGCATCCACAACACCTCAAACCAAGACACGACTGGACCTACAGCGGCACAGAGGTACGAATTGTAAATAGTACATAATAATATGTATGACGATAGCGATAGCAGTGATGATGATGATGAATTATGATGATGACGATGATGATAATAATGATGACGATGATAATGTTGATGATGATGAGGATAATGATGATGATGATGATGATGATGATGATGATGATTATGATGATGATGATGATGATGAACATCTTTTCGCTTAGTAATAGTAGAAACAAACTACACAATGTTTGGCAGTAAATTGGACTATGGTTGCTGGGTACAGTGTAATAGGATGAGGGTGGCAGCAGCACACCCTGCAAAGTAATGGATGAGCCAGCGCATGTGCCACACCCTTCTAAATAGTGATAAATATGGGGTGAGCCAACGAGTGTGGCGCGTGCCACACCCGGGGTATCTAAAAGCTAAAGTGGGTTAAGGACCCCACTTGGCCTGCTACATGCAAAGTTCAGTGGCAAGTGTACACCCAAATTGCACCCCAAATACTGCTTATACAACTATAAAATTTCATATTAAGCTTGGGGTACAGCGTCCTTCTAAGAAGTTCAAGATTACCCGTCCTGCAGTGCTTGCAGTGGCCAGCATACTAGGCACCCTCTGAAGAATAGATTGTGGGGTACTGATGAAGAGAGTAAAGTAGTTGCTTATCACCCGATCCCGAGTGTCTGGATCAGCCAAGGGGGGAGACCAACCTCAGCTGCAATAGTAGCTGCGCCGATCCTAAAGCTATGAGAGTCATAGAACTCAGCAGAAGAGACTGGTGAACGGTGCAGAGGATGTCTGTGACTTTTGTCCTGTCGGGGTAAAGACCAAAGTTGAAGATATACAGGGGGTAGGTCCAGTGGCCAAACGATTTGAGAGGTACTTATAAATTGGTCGTACAGCGCAGACCGAACAGTAAGATGGTGCTATCAATAGTGAGCAGCCTTGACGGTAGGGGTCAGTCTTTGAAGAATTCAAATTAGACGGAGGCAGCCTTCAGGTGTAAAGGAAACTGAGTGGTGGATTGAGAGGTAAATTTACTGGAGCGAAGAAAGCCATAGAAGGCCAAGTTAAAGGCGGACCACAGAATCAACTTATCTTAAGAGGGGCTGTCCAAAGCTCATGCCATCTCGGGAGGAGAATCTTACGCATCGTTTGATACCTTGCAGAAGGAGATGAAGGAGTGGGGCGTCTTAAAAACGGGGCATGGAAACCGTACTTGTGTACTACTTGTGGGCGAAACTAACGCCTGCCATGTACAACTTGGTGGTCTAGAAACTAGCCTGTTCCAGGCGTTCAGATAGTGGGAAAAGCGCGAATAGTTGGGGAAAGCGCGAAGAAAAGCGAGCGAAAAAAAATGCGGGGAGACGATCTCTCTCCTCCTCTGAACGCCTGGAACAGGCTATCTAGAAACTGACCTGATCAGCCAGGTAAGCGGCGAAATAACACAGTGTGGACTCGGTGGCTGGAAAGTCTTGCCACTGCTTGGAGGAGTAGAAGGTAGTTTATCGGCGGATACCAGCCATGTAAGAGCGGCGGCTGGGGTCAGCCATTGCCTGCGACTACAGAAAGGCTAAGGGATGTGCCGAAGGGTCTGCGTTGACTGGGGGAGAGGGGTTGGGTCTAAATCTGCTGCTGGGGCCAATTGACGGAACCGAATCATCTGCAAACGGGATAACGTGACAGCAATAGAATTATTAGTGACAGCAATGTGGGACACCAAAACCGTAAAATGGTGGGATGCGCCAATGCAAAATACGGAACGGACAAGGAGCTTAATGAGGGGGTCCCGAAAAGTGCCAGAGGCCCACACATCCACCTAGGGCTGTCCACAAGTTGCTCCAATTTTCTCAAAAAGTTGCTCCAATTTTCTCAAAAGGTTTCTCAAAAGTTGCTCCAAAACTCTAAAAGTTGCTCAAAAGTTGCCCCAAAATCCAAACGTTGCTCAAAAGTTGCTTTCAATTTTTTAGTGTAAGAGATTGATTAACAACTTAAATAAAGATTTAATGAATAGATTTAACTTTGCATATATATTATATACATAATTATATCATACTGACTCATCAATATTGTAAGACTGAGTCTCTCTCAACCCAAATAATAAAAATTTGATTCTCTGTATTGGCTTTCTATTACGATAACCACGTGATTGTATTCGAACAAAACAAACTTTGCTAATATGCTTATTAAATATATAAAGTTTCTCTAACATACACGAGTGTATGTGGTATAAAACCATAGTCTTTCAATATTTACATCTTTGCGAATGTAGTACAGAGCGCTGTCCCTGTTGGTCAATGTTTTGCACCATCAGCTAGTCCACTGGGCTCCGCCATTTTGAATTTTTCAGCATATTCGCTGACCACCTTCGGCTGCTACCACAGGCAGACCACCAGGGGAATAGTGTTTTTTGTTTACAAAAAGTATTTTACGCAAAATCATGCATAAAAGCAACTGATGCTTTAAATTAGAACTTGAATGGGCGGTTTTTAGTTACAAATTGCCTTAAAAAAGCACTAAAGTTATTCAAAAAAGAAAAAAGTTGCACGAAATCCGAAAAGTTGCTCGAAGGACTAAAAGTTGCTCCAAATCTGAAAAGGTGCTGAAAAGATGCCGAGCAACTTATGGACAGCCCTACATCCACCACAGCTTTGATCATCGCAGTTGAAAAGAAGTTTCTTCCTCGACCACTGGTGGCCCTTCAGAAGACAAGTAAGGGCAATGGGGTAGAGCTCCTTCCATTGGATTGAGCGGTCTTGTTGCGTTGACGAAGGAGACGCTTCCTAATCTTGTCGGCTAGGCGGAACGAATCGAGAAAAGTGTCCGTACCAAATCTGCGCCATCTTGAAACGTCACAATGATCCAGCATTCCCAGTTTCGTGGAAATCAGGGGAGCTGGGGTTGTGAATAATCTATTTGTCTTGATTTAGTTTCGGATATTTTCCCGATTTTAGAATCGTACGGCTCAATATTTCAATGCCTACTACTACTGGTATGTTTTGAATGTTCTATCTTGATTTTGCTGTGGTTCTCTGGCTGATTTGGGAAGCTTTCACCTAAATACCGACGTCGTTCTTCGCGATGTTCTACGGTACGGTGCAATTCGCTGTATGTCTTGCAGCAATAATTCACTGACCGGCCGCGCCAGGCGAACGCAGATTAACTTTACAGAGCTCGAAATTGCGCCTGCATCGGGCGCATTTGCGACTAAAGATTTCGCAGTTTTGCGACTAAATTTGTCTAGCTAATAAAGGAATTATATTCAACAGTCTTGTGTCTTACTTGCAACTGGTAGTTGTAATTTTATCGGAAAAATCCTGCGAAATTCACGTTGAATGTCGATTTCATGCTCCATTAGCGCGGTGTCCAAGAAGTTTATCACGGGAGCACTTTTTCAGGCTTTCTCAGAAATTTCTCATTTCCGGTTCCGGTATTAGTACATGTACTGAGGAGTATGATTTCAGAATCAGAGAAATAACCGAAATGAAATCAAGACAAATAGACTATTTATATGTCGGAAAAATCTGAGACCTTTCGGAGTACACAGCATGGCAGGATTTTGCCCGATCCCACGGCGATAACGTGAATTTGTTTGATGTCGGCTCGACGTTTTTGCCTGCGTGACATATCTCGCGACATAGCCCTTTTAAACAGCGGCTGAATTAATTCATGAAACTGAGGTACTAGGTCAAGACGAGGTGCCACGGGATAAGGAGACGCACTATAATCTATGATTACTACTAGTAATATGGTAGATTCCAGTCTCTTACGGACAAGTCACGGCAATTT
This sequence comes from Cladopsammia gracilis, assembly GCA_022457155.1. NCBI lineage: Eukaryota > Metazoa > Cnidaria > Anthozoa > Scleractinia > Dendrophylliidae > Cladopsammia > Cladopsammia gracilis. The sequence goes on along the minus strand of JAJGOT010000030.1, from coordinate 1,201,601 downwards.
TGGCAGCCGTGTTTGTTTCAAAAGTTTTTTCTTCGAGTGAAAACATACCTTTCTAGAGTTCAGAATAAAAACAAAGTACAAAAGAATACACGAACGCCTAAAAGGGACCAAATACCCCCAAATCGTCTTTCGAGTACGGTTTTTACGAAGACCAAAACTGTACATGTTTACGTACATCATTTTCAAGAACAAAAAATACCATTACAACCGAGCGACGATCTCCTGGAAGTTTTCAAACATACCTATAAGCTCATCATAATAAGGGAAAACATATTTTTGATTGTGGGTTTATGAAATTGTTTCATCGAAAGATTTTTCGCAGTAATTATAATGTCCGGTAAAAGTTTGTAAACATATTCTGTTGACAAATGCAGTCACATGTGGAGTTTGAATACGTCAGTGGTTTCGAGCTGAAAAACGTTTGTCAGACAGAGTAAGCGTTCATTTCGGTACGTTTGTTCATTTATTTCCTATATTTCATTTATTTTATATATTTATTTTCATATATTTCATTTATTTTATATATTTTGGAATTATTTCTGAATTTTGTAAATAGTGTAAATTTTGTAAATTGTAATTCTTAATTTTTGATACTTGTTAGTAATTGACTACTTTAGAAGGTCCACATCAGCCTATGGCTGCCTTTTCTTCCTTTAGACCTTTCAATAAAGTATGTATGTATGTATGTATGTATGTATGTATGTATGTATGTATGTATGTATGTTAACTTTTCGATCGTCTGGAAGTTTACGTATAAACATTATTAAGCCTTATTGAGCTTACGCAAATTGAAGGTGTTTACTGCTTTTTGAAAAGTTCAGTGCAGTATCTTGTCTTTCATATTCGATTTTTTTATATACTTCATGATACTCGACTACCATATTTTATTATGTTAGGCTAGCCTATCTAAATGATATTATTATATTACAGTGATGGTAAATATGGTGGTGATTGTATTATAATTATTAAAAAGGCGCAATATTTAGTTTTATTCAGGAGCCATTTAATGCGTCCCTGTCTTAATGCATATGTTACAGCTGATGCTGAAAGACTTGACTACTCACCTTTGACATTGAATAACTAAACCCAACTTAGCAACTTTACTCCCAATATCTTGTTTAGACTGATTCCATAGGAACGATAATATTTACAATAGTGTTTTCTTAAAAACAGAATCTTTGCGCCTCCTACACCTGCCTTAACAACGGCAAGTGTTATTCGGGATATACTGATAAAAAGTACTTATGCGAGTGTCCAGCTGGCTACACAGGAGAAAACTGCGAGAAAGGTAAAAGCCATCATAAACACTCAGATTGATTGTGATCAAGAGAACATAGCTTTGTGTTCTCTTGTTGTGATTTATTTCTTAATCGAAGCCCCAGCATACAATCATGTTTTATGATCATGGTTTTATAGTCATGTTTTATGGTCTTGTTTTTCATAACTAGTAGTCTGGTCGTTGAAGAGTAAAATTAGGTGCTACCCGGAAAAAAATGGTATAAAGCTGGTTTTGGTATCAAACGAAGCAGAATTCTGAGAAGAACAACATATCCAAAATCCGCAAAAATTCCCTTTGGGGAAAATTTTTTATATGTATTTGAATATTTCTTATTTTTCGGCATTAACCCTATCCAGACCGGGCTTTTTTTTGACCGTCTGGGACCGGACTCCAGAAGTCCCCCTATGTAACTTTGAAACTGCTTATGCTATGGCCACCAAATTTACACAGGATAATGTTGTCATGAATTCTAGTAACTACAGATACTTTGGTGTCATAATGACGTCGCGTTACGTCATTATGACGTCATATAGTCGATTTTATTGGCTAAAACAGTCTTTCATCAATATTTTCATCAATTTTGAACATATACCAACAAGTCTTTAACAGCTACCTATTTGATAAGTCTTCTGTTTACCAACACTGTTGGTGTTGTTAACAATAACAGTGACGTCATTATGACGTCATATACAATGAAATAATCGACTGAAACGTTCTATATGGCATATCTCCGAAACAAATGGTAGCGTTCATACCAAACTTTCACATATTGATGCAGGAGTAAAAGTTAATGAATACGTACACTTTGTTGCTATGGTAACAGCATGTGACGTCATAGAAGTGATGTGTACATTTTCTAAAAAACTGAAACAGTTAACTTTGCAAATTATGCCTTTTCATGTATCTAATGAATTCAAAAAAAGCTTTCTCAAGTGAAAAAGACATTTTTATGATATTCTGATAATAAACGTTTAGAGATAATGGAATTACACAGACAGGTAATATACTAGAAATAAATTTCCCATTTTATTGTCCGCCATCTTGGATCCGCCAACTTGAATTAGTCCAAAGGTGTTTATTTCGGTAAAAAACACCGAAAAATAAAGCAAATGGATTGCTAAAGCTTAGTTTATTGTGCGCAAATGCTTTACAATCCAAAATATGAACAATGATGAAATTATAGAGAGAAACGACATTTAGTAAAACTTCGATCCGCCATCCTGGATTTTGACATTTCATATTCCACACTTTCCTAAAATTACCGTTAATTAACCTTAATTAATAAACAATTATAAATAATTTGATCAATTATCGCTAAATTAAGTGAAAAATATTAATTCAATAAAACTTTGAAACAATCTTGATTAAAGCGAAAAATGCTAATTTTGTAAAACATAGGTGTCAAAAGCGGTTGCTATAGAAAAATGTTGGTGAACAAAGGACGCTAATGTGAAAATGTTTCCAGATAAATTTTAGGAAAAGTCACCAAATTTGGTGGTCATTGCGTCGACCGTTTTGAAACGACACAACTTCAAAGTTCGAGCGGGCTCCGTTCTTCAGGACCACGTGTTGGAGTCCGTAATACGTAGTGAGTTCGAAATAGCGGGATGAGTTTTTCAGTAAATCTTATTCGCCAGCACTTCCAATATCTGTTCGTAATCACGGGATGTCCGTTTAAGCGAGTCCGTTAAAGCCACTCAAACGTCTTTTTTGATTGGACAAAAACTTGTCATGTGCCATGGATCAAAACAGTCTAACGCTCAATTGGGCGAACAAAAGTTTTCAAAACTTACTAACTCCCTTCGGAAACAACAACTTGAACTTTCGACTCGCACGTGATCAGGTAATGTGGCATATTTGTGTGCCAGCAGCACAAAAAAATTGTGTTTTTACAAGTTTGGAGTTGGGAGGTATACTAAACACTTAATGACTGGCCCCACAGCAAACAGTGAGTGTTGTTTCCCCTCGGCGAACCTCGATGTTAAACAAAACTCACTGTTTCCCTTAAAGCCAGTCATTAAGAATGTCCGCCACGTAGGAGTTGACTGTACTAAACTGCAAAACCTCATGCGCGAGCCTCGCTGCTCCGTAGAGCGTCTTTTTCCAGTCTCACTCTCCATATTCAGACTCACCTTTTTTTCGGCGTGGACGCGCAAAAATACGGACTTTTTTTGCAGTCCATGATACCGTAGATGCCTATATGTTTTATCTGATACTTTAATTCACAACGGTTTCTCATCACTGCGAATGTAAATGTGAAAAAAAATACAAAAAAGCATAGACATTTGCTTTTTTATAGGAGTAGGCGATCTGTTCAAAGCCAGACTACAGACAGCGCCAGATTGCTGCGTTAATTGAAATGGGATATGCACCCTCCCTGCTTGGTTCTTAATTAGAGGGTCATAGAGAAGCACGAATTCCCCCACCGCGTGCAGGTAGCACTAAACTTGTAAGTAAATGCCAAACACGAATACCTTCTTACCCTCCAGTCTCCTGCACGTTTTGCACTGAGCTATAAGGCCAGATGGGAGCTTGGTCAATTGTGAGTTTCCTTTGGTATGCAGGGGCGGATCCAGGAAATCTATAAAGAGGGGGCCGGAGCAATTTTTATAGTGACAATATGGGCGCGCCAGCGCCCATGAGGAGCGCCGAAGGCGTGACAATCTAGGGGCAAAAGGCAAAAGGGGGGCCGCGGCCCCCTCGGCCCACCCCTAAATCCGCCCCTGGTATGATTGCAATGAAATGGCTTTTTTTACTAGTTGCGATCAATTTGCGTCTATACTTGCAAGCTCGTTTGACCACGCAACGTTAGTTTGCCCGCCAGGGTTTTAGGCTGATAATTTGCAATTCAAAATCGTTCAGAAATCCTAATCTTTTATGGAAAAGCGTTCATTGCTCGTTTATGTTTAGTTCGTGTAAGACCCTAGTTTCCTACCAGCCGGTATTGGCTCGTTGCGTTGCGACCCTAACAGCTGCGTAGGAGACTAGTTAGACCCACTTCTCTGTAGGAAATCAGCATCGTGGCGCGACCGAGGTACGTGCACTGAAGTATTTTTCCCACACCAATTCGCCTTTGCTGTGCGCGCGCAGAGCTCGTGCGCGCCATTTAATGACGAATTTCGAATGTATTATGGAACAGTTTATGAAACAATGGAAACCAAGTTTCAGACCTATCAGTTTATCGCGTTGCTAAGTCGATGCTTGGAAGCTGATGGTCAGATCGTGCACAACAGTACTGGAGATGCAGATGCAATGATAGTGGAATGTGCAAGACAAAGAAGGGAAGTAAGTGTAGTTGCAGATGACACGGATGTACTTGTCCTCTTGATGTACCACTGGAACCAGAATATGGCTGATATTTATTTCCATTCAGAGGCAAAGAGATGAAAGAATGGTTTGAAGGTGTGGAAAATTCAAGACCTTGTTAACAAAGCTGGCAAAGTAGTTACATCCCATCTCCTGTTGATCCATGCATGGAGTGGTTGCGACACCACTTCTGAAACATGGGCATTGCAAAACCAGTCTTTTGAACAAGATAAAACAATCAGAAGAATTGCAGCAGATATTCTTCTTGATGACCAATCCTGAGGCGACAGTGGAACAGATTGGCAAAGCTGGTATCCGGTTATATATTATCTTACATGGAGGCAGAGCAGACGATTCTTTGACCAGTCTACAGCACGCTAAATACATGGAGATGGTGTCGACAAGCAAAACACCAATTGATCTACAGAAGCTTCCACCTACAGAAAGAGCAGCATATTTTCACAGTTTACGGGTTCATTTGCAAGTCATACTTTGGTTCAAGCTCACAATCAATGACCTGGATCCGATGCAATGGGTTTGGAAACTTGCTGATACCATATTAACACCAGTCCTAACAGACTTGAATGTAGTACTGAAAAATGCAAACTTTCTCGAGAAATCCATGTGGCAATAACAGTTGCTCTTGTCGTAAAAATGGACTGAAATGTAACAGCCTGTGGAGACTGCAGAGGAGAAAGTTGTCAAAATGCCGAGGAGGTTACCCTCGACAACAAAGGCAATGCCGACACATACAATGTAGAAATCGTGTTTCAGTAGTTAATTAAAAGCAAACTTGCTATTTTTAATTTTTAGGAGAAATTTGCAGGGCCAATCAACAATTCCAGAATTATTTTTTCAGACATTGTCCTTTCCCGGGCACAAACCCACCCCTATTTTAAGGGGACTCTACTTCTTGGGGTGGGGGGGGGGGGGGAAGCGGGGGAATTGTGCTTATACCAGAGGTAATGTGGTAATGACTATTATAGTTCACAGTAAAGTAACAATTTTCAGCAACTTAGACTTTGCATTTTCTACAATAAAGGAGAATGAGCCGCCAAAAGTCACCATAAAATCCTTTCTTTTTTACCTTTTCCATTCAAAAACATGCAAAAATGTTCAAAATATTCAAATACTCATAAAAAATTTTCCCCAAAGGGGATTTTTGCGGATTTTGGATATGTTGTTCTATGGCACATTTGGCTTATGTGGTGTAAAAATAATCTTTATACCATTTTTTTCCCGGTCAAAATGCCCAACGACCAGACTATAGTTTCTGAAAGTACTGTATACCTCCCCCCCCCCCCCCCCACCCACTTGTAATTGCTCTGTGGTAGTAGCCAACTCGAAAGCTTGGCTCCTTTGGCTGCTACACACTTTTTCCTTTGTTATGTTTAATTCAATGTATAGTTAGCTCTGTTCTTACTTCTTTTTTTCCCTTATTGTTGTTATATTGTAATTGAATAAGCGTGAATAATAAACTTGAACTTGAACTATGGAGAACTAACTAAGCAGTTGTCAATATACGATAAACAAGTTGTCCAAAACTGTCAAAATTAAAGTAGGTCATTCCGAATAGCCGCCGCCATCTTGGATTTCATCATGTTGGACCAAAATCAAGTTAAAATTAATCAAAACCAAAAGATAAATACTAAAATTATCTTAAAATGTAAAATTTATTCCAAATTAAACAGAAAATATAAAATTTGGATAAACATGCTTGTCAAAATATTGTTGTCATGAAAGCGTCACACCGTCATGAAAAAACCTCTGTCGCTAATGGTGGATCATGCAGGAATCTTGGTGACGGCTACAAGTACAAGTGCATTGTAGGACAATATACCAGCAAACAAAGAGAAAAAGACAAGTTTTCATTGTACTTTGGTCGTCAATACAAGTTAATACTAGTTTCTTTATCTATCAAACTCGTCCCCAGGGTCTTCTCTTCTTTTTGAATCCAAAATGGCGGGTCGTGCGGAGAAGTATTTCTTCTGTCGTTTATTTTTTGTATTTTACAAACCGTGGCCAGTTTATGAATCCTTTCAATTTCAATATCTTTTATTCTCTATTTTCGAATTGCCCATAATACGCTTTGTTTGTCCTCCAAATTTTGCATAAACTATTGTTTTGAAATGCTTTTGGGATTATGCAGTCCTCTCAAGAGCATTTACAAACAATAGTTTATGCAAAATCTTGGGGGGCAAACAAAGTGTATTATGGGCAATTCGAAAATAGAGAATTGCTTATTTGTTTTTTCTTTCTCTTAGTTTGCCCAGTCCCCCTGGGTATGGAGAGTGGCGCTATTCTAAACTCACAGATAAGCGCTTCGTCAGAATATGACCAATATCATGCCGCTCATCAGGCCAGGTTACATTTCAAAGCAGGCGGTGTTAGGACTGGTAGCTGGTCAGCGAGGGTGATCGACGTAAATCAATGGCTCCAGGTGGATCTTCTACATACGGCAAGAGTGACGGGCATAGCGACGCAAGGGAGGAATGCGGGTTACGATAAATGGGTCACAAAGTACAAGTTACAGTATCGTGAAGATGGCCACGTCTTCAAGTTTTACAGATTAAATGGAGATAATTCAGACACGGTATGAAACTTAATTAACTCTTCTTCAAATCTTGGGTCCTCAGTCCTTTATACCCTGGCGACCAGGCTGAATACCACGTCCCCATGGTCAACTCATGATAAGAAATGACGGCGAGATAAAATCCTGGCAAAGAGCAGATAACGTGACCTTCAGATACTCCAAATATGAAGTTGGCGGTAGCCTTGAAAAATTGTGAGATCATGTAATCTACAAAGGCCCTGGAAACGAAGTCTTTCTGACTCGAGAGAGTAGGCTGCTAGCAGTCCGCCCCAGTCTTTTTCCGCATCCGTACCTGCAGTACATTGAACGTTCTCTTCGCTAAATATCTAGGGATAGTGAATAAACAAGGGGTACTGGTGTGCGAATACCATTTCTACTTTCCGATCAGTAGTTGCAAGGCTGGAAAACATTTTTTAACATGCACTTCACGCGTTTACTGACAACTGTCCGAAACCCAACAAACTAACTGTAATGCTCGATTAGAGATGCAAATATCTTTAATATTTTTTTCCATCTCAATCAGGTTTTTCAAGGGAACACGGACCTAGATACAGTTGTATCTCATCAGCTCAATCCAGTAATTGAAGCTCGCTATGTCCGAGTTGTTCCTGTGGAATGGCATGTATGGATATCCTTGAGAATGGAGCTGTATACTTGTTAGGGTAACTGTTGAGTTGAAAAGGACATTATACTAAATTTATCATAAAATTAAACGCTTAAAGGTTTTTGAAAAACGTTTTATTTTCTCGCACCCTTATTTCTATAAATATGCTTTACCGTTATTTCTTCGACAATTCGACAATGATGACACGAAGTCGTCGAAACGTCCCGTAGTTTTCCTATCGCGGTTAATTTTCTTGTTAAAATACTTATACGATTCTAATTAAAAAGTAAAAAGTAAAAAAGTGTCGAATAAACAGTTTTGCGCGAATCAAGTCAGTTTTAATTAGAATTGTATAAGTAGTTTGATCTTTTACGTTTGTAATAATATCTCATATATATATTCATGTTTCAATTTTATCTTTTTTGACTTGATAATGACGTGAAGTAGCGTCGAAACGTCGTCGGGTTTTAAAGTTTTAAAATGTCTTTCAAAAATCTTTTAGCGTTTAATTTTATGATAAAATCGTTTTCAAAATTAAATCTCTCCTTTTACATTCATGATACTGAAACCATATAAATTACATTTTACAAGAAATTGTTGTCGGTATTGTAGGTCCAACTGATTTTAGTTTTTCATTCCTTTTCAATCAAGGTACTGCTGTCTCGTAAATTTTGACAGTCCGTATTTCTTTGTGGCTTTCTAATATTTTTGTGTTTATTTAAAATAAAAATTCAATCCAGTGGCTTGATGTTTTTTTCTGTACAAAAGCTCAATCATTTTAATCACAAGATGAATTTGCAGTTATGATGCCGCTTATATTTAACTGTCCAATCAATTCATGAGCTCTCTTTTTTTTCCAGATTGCTCCACAGCCCTGTTCATTTCTGGTGCCCAGGTGTTTCTCACGAGGGAACTTTTGGCGGCGCAGGGGAGAATGGGAATGGGGCTCAATTTTCTTTTCTGCATACTTCCCTTGAGCCTTTGCGCTTCCAGTGACTTAACGATTCTCAATCCCAGTCTCTGTTATGCCGACACTTACAATCAACTGAATATGTTTGAAAAAAGTTATAAAAGCGCTTTTGAAACTAAATGTTCAGACGTTTCGGGACTTCTGTCCCTTCCTTAGTGAATAGCCGTTAACTTACAATCAACGCCTGGTTGGTTATGATGTAGTTAATGATAAATAAAGATTTACCGTAGCTTGTAGGGAGATTAATGAAACAATCCCGCTTAAAATTGCTTACAGCAATCACCTCCAGTGCCTCTTTTTTTTTAAAGATGCGCGTTTTCTTGTCCTCTGGACCAAAGAACCTTCCTAAGTGTACCATCGAAATCAATGATTTAACGAAAACTTAACAAAAATAACTGACCCCTTCAGAAAAATTCAGTCTCTTGAATCGCAAAAATTCCGGGATTTTTGCGCCTTGGCCAAGAAGCCAAGGGTCGAGCTAGAAACCGCCTCGCAGGGACATTTGGCAGATTTGAGGGAGTGGTAGTGAGGAGTTCGCTGTGTTTGTGGTTGGCAGTGAGGAGTAGGTGTAGTGAGGAGTTCGCTTTGGTGTGCAGGTGTAGTGAGGAGTTTGCTTTTGTGTGGGGGGGTGGGGGGTGGTAGTGAGGAGTTTTATTTGGTGTGGGGATAGTAGTGAGGCGTTTTCTTTGGTGTAGGGCTGGTAGTGAGATCTTCGCTTTGGTGTGGGGATAGTAGTGAGGAGTTTTCTTTGTGTGGGGGTGGTAGTGAGGTGTTTGCTTTGGTATGGGGATAGTAGTGAGGAGTTTTCTTTGTGTGGGGGTGGTAGTGAGGTGTTCGCTTTGGTATGGGGATAGTAGTGAGGAGTTTTCTTTGTGTGGGGGTGGTAGTGAGGTGTTCGCTTTGGTATGGGGATAGTAGTGAGGAGTTTTCTTTGTGTGGGGGTAGTAGTGAGGTGTTCGCTTTGGTGTGGGGATAGTAGTGAGGAGTTTTCTTTGTGTGGGGGTGGTAGTGAGGTGTTCGCTTTGGTGCGGGAATAGTAGTGAAGAATTTTCTTCGTGCGGGGATAGTAGCAAGGAGTTTTCTTTGTGTGGGGACAGTAGTGAGGAGTTTTCTTTGTGTGGGGATAGTAGTGAGGAGTTTTCTTTGTGTGGGGATAGTAGTGAGGAGTTTCTTTGTGTGGGGATAGTAGTCAGGAGCCTCTTTGTGTGGGGATAGTAGTGAGGAGTTTCTTTGTGTGGGGATAGTAGTGAGGAGTTTTCTTTGTGTGGGGATAGTAGTGAGGTGTTTTCTTTGGTGTAGGGATAGTAGTGAAGAGTTTTCTTTGTGTGGGGGTGGTAGTAAGGTGTTCGCTTTGGTGTGGGGATAGTAGTGAAGAGCTTTCTTTGTGTTGGAGTAGTAGTGAGGTGTTCGCTTTTGTGGGGATAGTAGTGAAAAGTTTTCTTTGTTTCGGGTGGTAGAAGTTAAAAGCCCACCTTCATCCCAAATGCTGTGCGCGCCGTGATCACTTTCTGTGCTGAATTTCGTGTTACGCTTGAATGCGTGCAACCAATCAGATTACGCGTATGAACAGTGGAGCATGTCAAAACAAAAACAAACGACCGCAACGTCTTTTGGGTGAAGGTGGGCCTTTAAGGAGTTCGCTTTATTGGTGTGGTCAAACGCTTTGATCAAACACTTTGAATTATTACAAACATGTCTTCTGATCTTTTTAAGGTTTCCATGCGCCTGAGCAAATATACAGTTTCGTCTGTATGTATTAAAAAGATTGTACCTGTAATTTCATTCCCTTAACATCACTGAGATCAATTATTAATTTCTAAAACCCACGCTTAACATGAAAAATGTATCCAAAAAATATTGACTTGGAATCACTATCACTTTTCTTAATGCTAAATGTTATGTTGTTTCTCGGTTTACAGTACAATCACGTGAAAAGCAATTAGAACTTCGACCACTAACCTTTGATCATAACCTTTGACAGCCGTTTAAATCGACCTTAATATGGTGCTATATGTATTACAACTGTTACAGTTGATTAATTTATATTCGGAAATACACATGTTTTAGATATTTTAAGATCAATTTGCGCAGGCGATTTCCAATGCACGCGGAGCAAGGATTTTTGTCCGCGATTTAAGGGTGATATGGTTGCGAAATTGATTTTTGTTTAGAAGCGCATAAGAAATTAGAGTTAAACATGATAAATGTTCCTTGAGGGGCTCCGCACGGCAGATTTATTGCTGATTAGGCAGCGTTCCAAAATGAAATTACCGTGAAAGCGCAACGAAAATCGCCAATAGTTATAATTTGTACAGACGATTTGAAAACGGCACGGGACCTCATAATTTCGGCACCGACCTTTGAAAGTTTGGAAAGAAAAACGAATTTTTGTCGCCTTTTTTTAATTTTACGGAAATTATTTGACATCGATCAGATCCTATTTTTTTCTATGCAAACAACATCATATTTGGTATCCAGTTTGCCTAATTTTCAAAATAGCGGAGATGTTCGTGTAAACACGGACAGAGCGGTACCAGCACCGTGGTGAATCTGAATCAAATTGAGCTTCTACTCATGCGTAACAACCGAAAATAGTGAACATATTTTCAGAAACATTTCAAATTGACTCCCGCAGATAGAAGAGACTTCAAAAAGTGCTCAAATAGCGAAATTAATAAGTTTATTGAAATAAAGAAGAAATAAAGAGAATAATTATTGTCAATATATTTTTATTGACTCTGTACTTACAGAGGTAGGACCGGTGACCATTCGGTAGAAAATTCTATTCTAGCTCGTGCCGAAATACTTCGGAATCGGTGTTGAAATATTGGGGTTTCGTAACAATTTTTTTGTGCAGGTATACGTAATTACAGCCGCTAATCAGTGTATTTTAAACACGCATTTTACCATTGTATTCTCTTTTACACTTTGTATTAAGGAGAATCAAACACCCCAATAAAAAGCTGGCAGCATAATTTTAAATTGGCAAACTTGTGCTGGCAAACTTAGAGCCGTTGGCTTGTGTGAACGTGACATTAACAGTTTGAAAACATGTCTGCAAATTTTTGGCGACAAATAGAACTTGTTTCCATTCTTGACAACTTTTTCACCAACTTTTATTGAGTTGATTGAGTTGGCAAACTCGCATTTGACGTGTGAATGTTTGCTGTAACTTCAGTATGTGCACTGACTTCGTTTCACAGGGTCCCCACACTTCCTCCCTCGAGAAGAAACACCCCCAGTGAACGAGGATTGGGTGTGCGAGATTGCCAACGTTTTGCAGTTTGCCAAAACCACTTTGCAAAGGGACAATAATATTCTTATCGCAGCATTGTTGTGTTAAACTTTAACGTCGTGATCCGCGTGCAACAGCGTGCGAACAATTTTTAACTTAATAATATTTGTTGCGGCAAATCGTCCCATGCAACATACTTTTGAGTGAGCATAATATAAGAACATGTATCATTGTAATTTTTTGTCATAATAGCTAAATGATTATTGCTTAAAAGTTATCAATCTATATCTTGTAATAACTCAAAATAAATTATTGATGTCAGCACAAAACGTTTTTGTTGTGACGTAAACCCATGATATGCAGGGGCGGATCCAGGATTTTTCTTCGGAGGGGGTGTACCTCTTAGGTATGAATAAACCACGTATTTTTTTCTTTTCTTTACAGAATACTAGTTATATTAGAAAGATGCAGGTCATCTCAGGGGGTGGGGGGGGGGGGGGAGGGAGGGGCGCACCCCCTGCACCCCCCCTAGATTCGCCCCTGATATGCATTGCGTATATAGTTTTTGTTTTTTTCTTCCCTTTTTTTTTCTTTCTAAATTTAAACCTAATGATACCTTGAGAAAATGTTTGGCTGAAAAATACGAAATTCAAAACAGTCTTACGACTATTTAACAGTTATAGTGTGAAAGCGAGTGCAATATCACCGATACTTAGCCGACGAGGCCGGAGTTATAGCCGAGTTGGCTAAAATCAGGCGATATTGCGCAACCTTGAGCACCATAACTGTATTATAATTCAACACATTGATAACAAATCACAGTTTCGAGAAAAAATCATTCAGTAAAACGGTTTACTACGACATCAACGGCTGACACCATTTCTTGCACAACAAGCAGCGAATGAAGAGTTTTATACGGAGAGCTTTCGTCTACGTAAAGAACGGAACAGAGTAGTCACTACACAGTTAAATGGCAGATAATTCCTAATGTTATCCTTAATTAATGACAAGTGTTTCGTTTCTTAACTGAAAAATTCAATTCAGAATCAAAATATTTTTTAACAAACACACTGTCAGCACATGGCTACCTGAACAGAGCCGCGAAAAGTCTCACCGTTATTAGGGCTCGTCACGCAACGCTCCTCCCCTGACTAGAAGAACCGCAGCAAGGACATTTAAGTCCTTACAAAAATTCACAGCGTAAGAACTTAATAAACGTTTAAAACATTGTTACCTGTAGTTGATGTGGCTTTTTAGTCCTTTTCATCAACACTAAATTTTCAAACATCGAATACGAGCTGATGCGATCGCTGTTGTTTAAAAACTGTAGCACTGCTAAACTTGCTCGGAGCTCCTACACTATGCCTAGTGCCGAGATCGTTTAGCTTCAATCCGCTTAATACAAAGCTTAAGAGCAGAAACTTTTTTGAGGAAGTATCAAGTCAATATCATATTCCAGAGGTGATTCCTTCAAAATGCAAAAATTACCACCATCGCTGGATCTACGTCATGTTAACCAACGGATAGAGGATACAGAGAGCTTTGTGACCATATTTGGGCAGTGTATCAATATGTTGAATTATAATCATAGTTAATAGCTCATAGCTTTTTCCCTCCATTTCTATATTTTTTCCTTTGCTTAGCGAACATTAGAAATTAAGCAAATTGAGCGTTTGAAATTGTCAATAACATTTTAAGAAAACTATTTCTATAATTATTTATATAAAATCAATGTGGTTTTCATTAACGCAGTACACTTCTTTCATGAGATACAAACATACCAATCCTCCCAAGAATAACACGGCTGAAAAGATTATATTACTGCGCTTTTCAATAACATGCGGAATTTGAAATTCAAATTTCCACCAACGGTTGCGTTTTACACTGCCGTCAATCATCTTAGCTTACCTCTCAGGAAACAGATCTTCACTTCAATGAGTTCAAAAGGTCACGTCCGTGCATTATGATTGGTAGATTTCGATCCATTTTGTTTGTTTCTTTTTTACATGGTCCGTTGGCTTTCGTATTAATTATGATTGACGGCAGGGAATAACGCAACCGTTGGTGGAGATCTGAATCTCAAATTCCGCATGTTATTGAAAGGCACAGTAAAGTGTTATATAGAAGTCTTTAAATAAAACTACACCGGCGCCGCACGAAGTAGACTCCACTATATTGTGGCTAACAGGACTAAAACAGTTCACAAATGAATCCTTCCCCGCGACAAGCGTTAGATGGTCAGTTACGACTTACGACTTACAGCATTCTCTAAAAGAAACCTGTTTTATTCCTTTATTTTGCATTAGACTTGTTGCCATCATGCAAAAGAACAACTTACTTTACTAAGGCAAAGGACAAATATATCCTTGCTTCTCAACTGTCGTTTTGTCGGCTTAGGGTTGCGCCCGTCACCTTGTCTTAGGCAAAGCGCAACTGATATAAATCATTCACGACACTCATAATTATTGTCGTTTTTGGAAAATCCTTTCACGTGTTAAAACATAAGGAGGGTGACAAAATTACGAGATACACCGCCACCGCACGAACTAGACTACGCTATTTTGGCTAATACGATTAAACATTCCACAGTCTTAGCCACAAACTTTATCTCGTCTTTGTGTTAAACATTTCTCATGCGAGTTCCAATGCCAGTCTCTGAAGCAATTGCAATCTCAATCTCATTTGCCTACGACTAAACGTGAAATTTGTTTCCGGCCAGAAACAACGTAACGGGTAAGAAAAATTAACATAGTAAAAACACTCGGTCTCTCTAAGCTTATTTACTCCGCGTCAGTGTTAAATGTCCCCGACCATTACGTCCAAGAAATCAACAAACTCACTTTCAACTTCATATGGGATGGCAAGCCAGCAAAAGTGAAAAGAAGTACAATAATAGGTGAAAAAAAAAACACGGTGGTCTAAAAATGTGTGAATTCAGGATAATGAAAAAAGCACTGAAGATTGCATGGGTCAATAGAATACAAGATGAATCGCTCACCTCTTGGAAAATTATTCCTGATCATATTTTGACTATTTTGCACCAAAACGGTAATCTCGCTTTCTTAACAAAATGCAACTACAGGACCAAAAATCTCGATCTTTAAAACCTACCCTCCTTCTATCGAACCATTCTAGACTATTGGTGCAACTTCAAAGTCTCAACCTGTGACACAAATCTGAATTTCAAAAACGAGATTCTCTGGAACAACAGTAATATTCTAATAGACAAAAAACCTGATTTTTTTCGACCTTGGTTTAACTTCGGGATCGTCTTCCTGCGTGATCTATTAAACCACGAAAACGAGTTTTTAAATTTTCATGAATTCTCTTTAAAATTCCAGCTCAATGTACCATTCACTCAATATTACGGACTTCTTAACGCCATTCCATTAACGTGGAAAGCAAGGTTTAAAAGTCACGGCGAATACAGTGATCAAAATTCCCCAGATAACCAGTATTTTGCGATTAAGATGGAGTAATTTAAGACCTGCCAATGCTTTGTTCTCTTAATAGTGAGGTGGCTTAGGGAAAATATCGTTACCGACTGGAAGAAAGCACCAAATTTGGCCCACAAACTCTTCATGATACTGCAAACAAATTTAGGCTGGGTGCCACTTGATCCGATTATCCGGGGGGCGTGACACGCAATTTATTTTTTAACACTTTTCACTAGCATGAAAACAAGGCTCGTATATTTAAATGTTTTAAACATATTAGAATATGCCTATTATAGGGAAATATTAGTTTAAAAACATTAAAAATTTTATTCGGGTACTATGGTTCAGTTTACAAAGAATGTGTTGACTTATGAGGTAGTCACGTGACAACCACACGGACAACCACACGCTGAGGTTTTGGTTTCTCGCCATATTGAATGCAAAACAGCAATATCACTACTATACAGACTGCAGTAAATAACAAGCACACATCCTGTGTTTATATCAATAGTCGTACAATGAAAATGGAATTAAAGGCAAGCTTGACAAAAATCACGGAAATATTTCCGGGGGGGAGAGGCGTCTGATCCATTCATATAGGTTACCAGTAAACGAAATCAACTTTGAAAATTGGCAGACAACGCAGAATTCGGAACATATTCTTTTTCTATTGTACAAAAAGTAGGAAAGTGTTTAAATGATATTCTAGTAATTGTACGGGGAGGTTGTTGAGTGGATTGGAGGCTGACCTGTTGTACATGATGAGGCTTTACCAATTATTATATACATTATCCCTGCATATTAGGACATCATGCTTGATTAAAACTCTGCGGTTACAATGGAACAGCCGACCCAAATTGAGAAAACATGAAGTTCGCTTCAGCGTCTATGAAAACAGCATTATATACAATGTCTGTTCCTCAGTTGAAGGACAATTAATATCAAGTTCATGTTAATTATTGCTACATTCGTTGGAGCACTAACACATCTGCCAGTACATCCTTGTTTGCAGCCACATTTAAGGAGCTTGACAGGCTTTGGCTACTTCAGGTAGGGTCATCCAGACAGGTCTCCACGTGTTATCCATGTCACACCAACCCTATCCCTCGGCTGAAGGAACCATCTGAACAGACTGCAGTCTTGTGTAGCAGATGCTACTTCGGTAAATTGCTATTAAAACGTGCTGTAACAGCGAGTCCTACATAAGCAAAAGTAGAAATTAGCCTTGTGGTTACAAAAACAGGAATGTAATAAGAGCAGTAAAGTGATTTGAAAGTCTGCATTTTACCCCTTAAGAATGTTGTGCATTCAATTTACCAGTGTAGGAGGTAAGTTCTCTAGGTTTCTGTTCTTTTTGGTGAAGATTTCTTTGCGGGCTTCATTTACATTGAACACATTGCTGGTCTTGTCATAGAAAATTATAGTTAATCCCATCGCTCCAGAAGCTTGAAGATAGAATCATCCTTGTCCAGCTCGTTATACGGGTCTTAAAGGAACAGAAATGCCTCTGTCGCATCTGGGAATGACTTCCATGAGTCCCAGGCGGACTTCTCATCCTTGCCAAACTAAAGAAACAGAATGTCGTGTCGCATCCAGTGAATGAATGGAACATAGGAAGTGCCCGAGATGTTTGAGGGTCAAGAGATGCGCAGATGGCATTCACACTTATATACTGGACATATTTCCCCGTGCCCAAACAAATCCAGATGGATGCAGACGGATACAAAGCGATCAAGTCATGAAAAAGCCCTATCGTTATGACCAGAACATCCGTATCCACCGTGCGGACGAAAACCTGACTGCATCCTTTGCTCAGCGCGTGTATAACACGCACAGCGATTCTCATGTCGGTTTCCTTGTGGTCGCATCTCTGTATATCGGTTTTCAGCATAACTATCAGAGTGGGAGAGTGGGGGTGGATCAGGCTGCTTTGAACTGGCAGGGTTAAAACATTTATCTTCCCGAATCTTTGCTTTACAAAAACCCGGAGAGAGATGGCGAGTAGGGCTGGTTTTCGTGCATGAAAAATGGTCAAGGTCTCCCCTTCGATGCTGGGTGGCTATGTACAGACGGCTGAAAAAATTGCAATCTCTTCTTGGTGCACATACTTGCTGCTTTGACTTTGTTTTAGGAGGGTTTGTCGTTTGAACAGTAGCAAAGAATTCTTCTTGATGGCATCCGGCATGAATCGATACAGTTCTATCTTCGATCACTGTCTTTACAAAATTCTTGAAATGATTCTTCTCAACACGCTCGATAGACTTTAATGCCTTTACAGCCTCTTTTGAAACACTGAGTCTCCAGTCACAATATTCCCAAACCTAAACAGGCACGTGACAAGCTTTAGTTGCAATTTGATTGGCCAGCAGAGGACACACAAGGTAGGTCACTCCGTGACGCTCGCTACGAATAAACAAGGCCGTCTGGGTCCGTTTATACAGCAAGGTAAAACTTCAATAAAAACTTAGCGCTGAATAAAAATTGTACTGCCTTGACGATTTTCAGGATTGGGGGATGACTTAAGCTGACAAAACTCTCAACTTAAAGCAAAAAAAGAGATTATAGAAAGTGAACTCGCTCGAGCATTCTGCTAAGGACAAGTGTTTGTTTAGTGGTATGTTTTCTCATTTTCGTGAAATTCAAACGGTTGTAAATCTTGGAAACGTAGAGTGCATAAAAAATTTATTCTTAGTTAGGATTTAGGGTCATTTATAGTTTCTGTTTATGTATAGAATATAGAATGTCTTTCAATCAGGTGCCACATTTTTTAAAATTTCTCCTTAAAGTTGAGTTATTTTCGTGTTTCGCCGATTATTTGTGTAAAATAACCCATTGTTTACTGTTAAAATAAGAAACGAATCTAGACTGTATGAGATATAGCTAAGCAAACTACAATGATGTATCTGTACTGGGCCTCTTGAGTGAATTGTTATTTTTTGACGGCAATGTTTGTGACTTATTCGGGTCTCAGCGGCATAAAACTAGTACCTACCACGTGAAACTTTGATAAATCGTAAAAAAATTAAATTATTATTTTGGATCAAACGAATTGCATTTTTATGACTGCTCAGGTAAAGGCTTTCAAATAACCCCATATCAGAGAAATTTACTTTTCTAACCAAAATCATTGGTAGGTTCTTACAGACACACACTTAAGTTAATAATAATAATAATAATAATAATAATAATAATAACTTTATTCACGTGTCAAATGTACAAATAGCAGTAATAAAACCACTAAGTAAGGACACAATTGCATCGTTAGGTAATCCAGTATTGCGTTTCTCTTACCTCTTGTGTCTCTTACCTCTTGCGTTTCTCTTACCTCTTGTTTCCGATTAAAAAGTTAACAGTGATATACAGCAGCAAAATGTTGTTTACAGACCGCACTTTCGACATCAGATCAAAACTGAATCTCTACTCAGGGCTGTCATAAAGCTTTGAGGAAGCCAGCTTCACAAGGACCGTGATAGGCGGTCATAAACCCAATATAGCCTTAAGTTATTCTCAAATTTTCAGGTGCCGGTCATCTTCAATGCAGTTCCCGGCCTTAATAGCTGGGTGTCGGCTAATAATGACAACTCTGTCGACTGAGTTTCCGGTATTTGGCACCTTTTACAAATTTTCCCCCGCTTGGCACCGGCTGTAACCTTTGCATACTTGGCAACGATTGCATGTTTTCTAAGTTCCTCAGTTTCTTAGTGAAAAACCAAAGGAAAACTTAAAAAACCACAAGAACAACTAAACAACAACAAAAAGATTTCAAACTCAATCGAATATACCACATTCTCTGAAAGTCAGACCATTCAACATGAGCGAAAAAGCAAAGAACAATGGGATGGTCACGTGACATAAACACCCTTAGTCTATTTAAATGAACCATACACTCTTATTTATAACTTGTTAATGTATTTTGATTCAATTTGTTGATCAAAAGCATTAAAGCTATGTTTTTACTTATCAGCCTCGTTTTCATGCTGATGAAGGTTATCGTGAATTTAAATCGTGTGTCTTGCCCCCCCCCCCCCCCCCCCCCCCCGGATTATCGACGCACGTGGCACCCAGGCTAAATTTGTTTCTTACACCATCAAGATACTTTGTGCCAAATTTGACGCTTTCTTCCGCTCTGTAACGATTTCGCCTTAAAATCGCCCTAAGCCACCTCACTATAAACCAGCCATAGAGTATATGACTTGCGTTCAACACAATGCTTTCATGTGTTTTGTCATGCCACCAATTTTGAAACAAAATCCAAAAATCGGCAGATAAACCACAGTATATTAACATGTGGTCTAGGGTTTGTCTTTCTAAGTTGCACAAATTGCAGAGGTCATTGTCAACAAGACCATCACGGTAAAGAGTCGCTCTGGTGGGAAGTATGTTATGTATCACTTTGTATTGGAACATTATTATTTTAACTTCTTTTGTGACAGTATAGGGCAATAGATAAACTTTTTGAATGTTTTTCTCGTTGAATCCATGTCGGCGTATTTTATTCGGATGTTGGAGGTAAGAAGACATTTTTTAGCAGGGTAGAGTAAATTGAGCTGGTTGATAAGTTCGTTGTAAGATTACGTGAGTAAGGCCCAGTTCAAACGTCGAACTTCACATGTGCCGAATCTAATGCAAATGAGCAAAATCTATTGTTCTTGCTCATTTACATTAGATTCGGCACATGTGAAGTTCGACGTTTGAACCGGGCCTAATTGTCTTTTACTTACATTGATGTTAATTTTAAATAATTAATTAAGTAAAAAAAGTCTCGTGAGTAATTAAGCTTAAGACTCATTCACTGTAAACAAACCAAACAAACCAAAAAGAACAACTTAGCCGCTTTCACACACTGGGCACTGAAAGCAACTGAAGAAGGAAACCACTAAATTGAAGTTCTTTTCAGAACACGATGGCCACACCCAGCCATTCATGCAGAAATAAAAACGGCCAGTCAACTCCACTTATTCTCACAAACCTATAACTGGCACCATACAACCTGCAACACTAAAAGGAAATTAACCTCATACCTCGCTCATTTACTAGCGCTCCGCTTGTCGCTCACCGGAAGGTTAATAATCTCTCCAAACGACTTTCTAGACTGAGCGATTAGAGTTAACGGAAGGGCAATTAATCTCCCCAGATGAGGGTCCGAGTCTGAGGGTTTTAATTCCTGAACTGAACACTGAATAACAGAGTTATATGCGGTAAGGAGGGTGACATTACAACTAGCACTACTGGCGATCATACAAAGACTTTACATTGATCAAATATTGAAGGAAAATCAAAGAATTTCAGGCGATATTCAGAAGCTTTGCCCGCCATGACAACGCAGGTGCTTAGTGGACATCTTGTGCAGTTTACATGACATAAAATGTGACTTTAGAGAGCTGCGGTTGGGCCATCGCGTAAACTGTCACCCTGAGAGCCTGGAACAGGCTTTCATGTTTTTCATTATCTCAGACAAATTTCGCACAGCTTGTGAATTCAGAGTTGTTATTTTGACTGTCTTGTTGTCCTTCTGGAATCCTGTCCAAATATAAAGAGCGTGAAAGGCGCGCGAAAGTTTTGGCCGGGGTCATCTTCGCCGGGGTCTTTATTGGGCTCGTTCCAAACATTGAAGAGGCTACTCCATCGTGGGTATTTTTACGTTTTTGTCGAAACCTGTGGGCGGGCTACGGTATTTTAAATCTGTGGGCGGGTTACAGTATTATAAAATGCACAAGTGTTGAAAGTAGTTAGTAATGCGTGCTCTGGTTTTACATTTTCCCCTTTCAGATTGATTACGAACCGGCCACTGCCAATATCTCAAAACCAATGATAGTTAATTTGCTCGCAAGCATTTTCCCGCGTCTGGCACCTGGCGTATTTGCTCTAAGTTCAGATTGTTTCATTCGATTGCCTGCGTCCCTTGTGATTTGCAAGAGTGGAAACTTAGTTTGCGGTTTTACGACCCTCAATTGGAAAACGCCCCATTAACTTGGACAATATAATATATGACACAAGAAAAATGTATTGAAAGTTAATCCTATTTAACCTGCAGCTTATGGGCTTTTTTTTTTTTTTTGGTGAGTTCCTAAGCCTGAGGGTGCCCTTCCCTCGTAACTTAAAAAGCATTAATTAAAAGCTATGACAATAAACATTTAACAAGTTCTGAAACGTTTTATAGTCAAAGTGGATACTTAACGCCCTGGTCTGATAAAGTCATATATATCATCGAATATCAGCATACAAAACATTTTCTAGTTAGTTTCAGGTGAAATGTTAAAGTGGACAATTCAAAAACAGCGGCTACGTAAATTAAATTATTCAAACTGAAAACTTTCCTGCACTTATCAGCCATTAATCTTGTCCAATAATTTAAATTATATGATTGCCTCATTTTTCAACAAAATGTAACTTGTTTTTGTTGATTATTAATAATAAATACTTTTCTTTGTTGATCACTTGATATATAAGTTGTAAAGTGTTCCATGTTAAAATTGTTGTTCTAAATCAATGCTGTTATTGCTGTTGTGCCAAACTGTTTCTTGAGAGAATATAACGATTACATGTGCATGCCGGATTCTTAAACTAACATTAAGGGATTTTTCTTGTGCCTTTTTAATTAACATGACGTCGTCTTTGTTTTTATAGACAATTGCCGTCATCTTTTTTATTTGTTTCGTCAGCAGTGCTAGCTCCAGGGGGCACGTGGTAGTACGGACTGGATTCATCATGCTTTCCCAGGTCAAGGTACGGTACATCCTTCTGCATTATCACTTCCAGTTTTTCAATCAGCTGCGAGAAACTGGGACGAGTGGATGGATCCTGCTTCCAGCACTCACTCATCAGTTCATGTCTGTTTAGAAATGAAACTGACGATAAATAATCATAATGAATTATTCAGTAAAGATTTAGCGGGGAAATTGCAAGGACAACTTTGTAAAATTGACACTTTCGATCCATGGCAGGTTAACCCTCGGACGTACACGCAAATTTATATCCCCACCGTGGTACGGGGGGGGGGGGGGGGGGTGGTGTTGCAACCACTCCCTTGGGTTTTTGCGATGTTGCAATATTCCGGAAATATTTTACGTCTTATAGATAGCATGTGATGTGCTCTACAAGATAAGGTAAATATTATGGGTTGTGGCGCTGCTGGGAGTTCGTGCGTGACGTCGTCGAAAATGGCCGCCATCTCAGTGATTTTACTAAAAATTCAGAGGAAATAAGAACCAACTTACACTTCATCACTACACATGTCAGGCCTTTCCATGCGATAACCAGTCTGGATAAGACGATACAGCTCTGTATTGGTAAACGTAGGATATGGAACACCTCCTAAATTACCATGCGAGAGAATTTAATACGTCAGTGGTAAGCCGATAAGCAACAAGCGTGACAATAACAGCGTTAGGCCCAGTTCAAACGTCGAACTTCACATGTGCCGAACCTAATGCAAATGAGCAAAATCTATTGTTCTTGCTAATTTGCATTAGGTTTGGCACATGTGAAGTTCGACGTTTGAACTGGGCCTTAGATGTGTGTGTATTACGTATGTTGAATAAGTGCATCGCTTGAGTAGTGTATGCTAATTCATTGATTTCTTTCTTCTCTACCAATAAAATAACTGGTCGGTTCTCTTGAGGCTGAGACGAAAACGGGGAGGTAAGGTGACGGGGGTTGAGGGGCCTCGGAACTTCTTTTTATGATTCCTCGATAGTACCTTTGCAAAACGTAAAATGAAACAGCACATCAGACAAAGTGTAAACGTAAACGAACCAAGGCAACACCATTTTTGTAAGTTTTTTTAAGTTACTAAAAATGCTTTTTAGCCCACCAGGAAGTTAGAAAGCAGCAGATGTCTGGAATTGGAAGTAAATGAACGTGTAGAGAGATAAATAATGTAAAATAGTGTATTTTTACGGCTCTGAAATAAAATGACAAGATAACAGTGATCATGTGTCAGGAGCGCGGGAACAAAGAAAACACGATTCTTCGACGAGAATCGAACTCATACCCTTACAGTTCATAAAACCTAACAGGTGTACATACCTAAGGTGGCCATTTCCCAGAGAAGAACTCCATAAGCCCAGCTGTGTAAGAAATGCAAAAACCACAAGTTCAAATTAGTATTATTCGCGATCGAAAAAGCTCGCTCCAACAAGCCTCTTCATGGTCGAGCGCGGCACGCGTGGAATTTTAGAATTGATACGGGAAGCCCTGCGGTCCCTGTCTCTCGGTCTTTACCAAACGACGCTTAAAATCGAGGTCATTATTCGAAAACATATCTAGCGTTCCTTTCTTCGGCACGGTGCGGGGACTGATGAAGAGCAGAAGACTGACTTCGCATTTTTCTTTCTTCCTACGACACCGGCGCTCCCTGTTTCTTGGCGCCTTACCGGCGCTTGGGGACGAAACAGCTTTTAGCTGCCACGAATTGAACAAGCTCATGCAGTCTACACTCATCTTGTTCCCCGAGTTTGTGTGCTCCTTGGTCACTTCTGGTGACCAATCGCTGACCAAACATGACTTCTTTGAAAAGTGCTAACATCAGTCACCCGATTGTTAATTTATAATCATGGTGTTAGCTAATTGAGATAACTTGAGTCGACAAATAAGCAGCCATTTTGTGTGTAAAACCAACAACAATCATCGGGAATCGTCAATTTTATCAATAAATAGTTCCACGCAGTGGTAATTCGCTTTAGCATTTTTAGTGATTTTTTGTACAAAAATGCTTGTTATTGTTATACATCATTCTCTTTCGTTATCACTCATTATTTAGTTATATTATTATTATTATTATAAGCAGTAAAAACTATCTGTATGCAATACAGTTAAAAGGAACACAGGGCGCCTAGGCGTGACCTGTGCTCCAACTAGTGAGACTAGAGTTAAAAAATATATACAATAAAAAGTAAAATTAAAATATGTATATATATAATAAACTAAACAAATTTACGCTAAAATATGCAATAAATTATTATTAATAATATTATTATTATTATTATTATTATTATTATTATTATTTACACATCACTCTTGACAGTGAAAATGCTTTCTTGAAGCGATTCTGGGGCCATCCATTTCACCGGAAGCTTTTTTGTCTTCTTTGAATGGTACGCATCCTGATAGATTTGACGCATCAATCCAAAGTCTGACACCTTTACGCGATTATCACTGCCAACCAGGACATTACGAGCAGCAAGGTCTCGATGAACCAAATCTTTTTCGGCGAGATGATTCTTAAAATGAAGAACAAATAAAGTAACAAAGTAAAAAGGGTGAATGTTTGCCATCACGAATACACTAGACGTACCATTCCTTACCCCGTTTAACTCCCAAGAGTTCCAGAGATCAAAATTCAAGAAAAACCCAAAATTTCGTTTTGCAAAATATTGAAAAACAATTGGTACCATGCAAAAGTACTGCCGAAGAGGTTTCAATTGAATTGTCACACCACACGATTTCATCCACAGACTCAAAAGTTTGAACAAATGGTACCATGCAAAAGTACTGCTGAAGAGGTTTCAATTGAATGGTCACACCATAGGATTTCGTCGACAGACTCAAAAGTTTGAACTACATTTACATGCCTCAATCAAGTTCAAGCAAGGTCTGAACACAATATAGGTTACTATATTCCAAAACAAAAACCATAATTACCATTCCCTTTGCTATTTGCCAAGCAAAAGTAAATAGTTGTTTAGTTGAAAAGCTGTCCTCATCTTCAAGTCCATCCTCCTCGAGATTTTCAGTTGAAAGGAACATGGCGCTTGTTGGACTTTTTACCTTTGATGTTGTTGGGATTGTCAGCAAATCTTGCTCATCCTAAATGCATAAAAGAACAGTTACAAATTACAAGAAATAAAGGAAGTGACAAGAGCACTCAAGAGTTTAAGAATAAAACATGATCCACTGCAGGAGTTACACTATTAACAAACTAATGTACGAGTGAGCCAACTTAACCCTCGGACGTACTCGCAAACTTATACCTCAAGCGTGGTGCCGGTGCAAGAAGGTGGGGGGGGGGAGGGGGGGGGGGTGGGGTGGTTGCATCCCCTCCCCTTGGGTTTTTGCGATGTTACAATATTTCGAAAAGATTTTAATTTTAATTGATAGCCTGTGCCTGGACGCTTAACAATATGAGATAAATCTTATGGGTTATGGCGCTGCTACCGCCATATTGGATTTTATTCAATATTCAAATTTATCAAATGAATTGCGAAATTGAAAATATTTCTTGCCAGAAGTGCGCTCATTCTACTTATGACGTCATATCTTGCTATCATAGCAACCGATTCTCCCCCAAACTTTGCTATATGTGTCTCGGAGATAAACAAATAGCAACTGATGACAATATGTGCTAACTATAAATGCTCTTGAATGAAAAAAATCGAAGATAAACCTTAAGAGGAGGGGTGGCATCCACCCCTCTCTTGTTCGTCAGAGGGTAAACTTACTAAATAACTAATTGACTAACTAACTAACGCTATATATGTTTTATTCAATGGGAATGCGAGAAAAATTAATGGGTGGGTTATAAAATGAAACAGGATTAATAGAATTTTCTGCGCAGGCGCAAAATTATCGTCCTCTTACATAATATCTTCATAGCTTTAATTTTTAATTTTTTCCCGATAATTACTGAATTTTGTCCTATATTGTTGTATGTAGTCTCTTCTTACTTTGTCAGAAGTCGACGCAGTCATTTCTATGACGACATCCCTGTTATCTCGTGGTGGAGTCAGTACAATATTCACTGGGGCTGCTGAGCATGATGTCAGGTCTTCCTCAACCTTTCTAGAAACATCTCCTTCGCTCTACATGATTAAAAACATTGATCATATTTTGAATAACGGAAGAAAAACAGTTTTGTTTTCCATCAATTATTATCATTCTTCTATTGAATGTTATGATTTAAAACATTATTATGTGTGCTCCATCCTTACTTCAAGCAGATTCTCAACAGACGATGCCTTGTCCATGACGTCACAATCATCTTGCCGCATTGCTCCACCTTCCATCTTCTCTTTGGTGTCATATTCCTCCAACTGTTCCAGAATAACTTTCTGATCCTGTAAATTATTGTCACATGAATATTAATGGTTTACACCGATTTCTTTCAATAAGAAAATTAATATCTCGTAACAATATCTCGATATTCACTTTTTTCTCATGCATAGTAATATAACTTTAACGTCATTGGATTATACACACAGTTTTTTCACTAAGAAAAACAATATCTTGCAAACAATATGATGCAATCAAACAACACCCTTAAGATATTTAAATATTGCCCTGAGAGCAGACACTGGTAAAATAATTCAACAGACTGAAAAAATATCGAGCTAACTGGCAGCTCCTATACTTAAGGATTAATGAGATTATCTGCAACGCAGTCTTCAAGTAGATTTTAATAAGGCGATACTCATTGTCCATACCAACCTCCTTAATTCCTTGTAATGGTATCCATTCCACCTCCCCTTGGATCTGACCTTCACTGACCTGTTCCGCGATAACTGTGTTCTGCAAAATTATTGCATGTAATTCAGTGAATTATAAATTTAAATGTTGTTTACTCAGAAAGAAGTATTTTTGAACTCAACAGTTTCTAATTCCTACAAAAGACTTCAAAACAAAATTCCACAAAAACGAACCAAACTTGAGCTGACATCATCACGCTGCTGTTAAATATTTGATTCATGGCTTAATGAGGAATGATAATGAAAAATATGTATGCAGTCCTGATTCTTACTTCCATGATGACGTCGCTATTATTTTGTGATGGGGCTGTGAATTCCTGTTTCACTTGGGTGTCATCTTCTTCAATCTGTCCCAGAATAACTTCGTTTTCCTGTGTAAATTAAAGCAAAACTTGATCAATTGAAAGCTTAAGTCAAACCTATTTGACCATATATACATTTTAATTCATAATTTTATATTTATTCAGTTCAAGGAGAACCCTAATGCCAGCCGTTAAAAAATGCAATCATTAAAATAAAATAAAATAATTCAATGATTTAAACGGTTGGCTGTTTTGAAATAATATTTGCTTTATTATATACTGTTTTGGCTATCATGCCCTAAAAATGAGTTTTGATTTACTACTCGAAAACCGTCTTATAAATGATAGTGATAAGTGTGTAGTACAAAATTTAAGTTTTATTATGAAGTGTCTGATTAGGTTATAAGAAAAAAGACAAAGGGCAATAGGTTGGCGTTCCGGAAAACCAGTGAAACATAAAACATTTCATAAACTTGGTGAAGTATGAAAACAATTATAACCGAAGCATGGCCCTCGGTTCGCATTACCTTCACTCGCTCGCCGCTCGGATGATCGCCGATCGCGTATTTGCTCGCCCGCTCGACTATAGCAGTCTAAAACATGGCTTCCCTTCGAAATTTTGATTTCAAAACATACACCCCACCGCAAAAAAAAAAAAAAAAAAAAATACTGAGTCGAACCTCTTTTTAAAAGCCCCCGAGGCCCATGGTTCAGTGGAGAAAACGAATACGTCACTTGTCGAAAAATAACAAATTTTGGCTTATTAAGTAATAGGTATATTTTTTCAAAGCTGGTTTTAATACATCATACAAGAGAAGCGTGCTTTAACAGAATTTTCCGGATTTTTTTGTTTTGTTTTGTTGACGAGCAAACCTCGCGCGCAAGCTTAATTCACGCAAGGAGGCACCTCTTCGCGGAACCTTTGCTCACACGTAAGTGATTCGCTTCCCATTGGACTATTCAGAAGGGATTGTTATACAGTATTTTGATTAAACGTTGTCATTGATCGGTCTCATCCCTACGCGGCCAGACCGAAAGGGAGTATGGGTGAATTAAAATGCATGATTAATTATTCTCTATCGCGTGTACAATGGAGAACAACACTCACGTTTGTCCTCGCATGTTACGCAAAGACAACAAGAGTCGCTGCGATACATGTTCCGTTAAGGACGTTCCGTATTTTAATATGCAGCTATTAAATGTGAATTGATTTCTGTCCATAATCCTTTTCGGTCTGGTCGCGTAGGGATGAGACCGATCAATGACAACGTTTAATCAAAAGACTGTATAAAGTAAAAGCTGAAATCAACGGACAACCTACCTTATCAAATTCTCTGTTTGTTTCTCGATCGTTTAAAACTTCTTTGTTTGCATATAATTGATCAGAGTCTTCGTGTTTGACGATCTAGAAAAAAATAAAACTGTAGCATTAGCACAGTTATGTCACAAATCAGTGCACGCGCGAAGGCAGTCTCTGACGAAATATCATACGCCGTAGGTCTCAATTCACAAGAAGGCGCATCAAGGTAGGCTTTGAATAAAATTGACTGATAGACATTTAAAACAATGAGGCACTAGAGGTGTTGACCACGCACTTGAAAAACATGTTGAGTCACAACACGGGTTTGCGTGGTGTTATGAAAGTTTCGAAGGAAAATAGATAAACCTCATATTACCCCTCGCGACGTCTAGCTTAAATGAAATATGTAACGACTAGTTGCTAGTTTACGAACATGCTAATGCAGCGATTGTAATTGTCTTCCAGGCTTAAATCCATTCAAACATGTATGGAATCAACTATTAATTTTTGCTGTCACTTTTAATTTTATGCTTGAAACGTTATAAGCCCTGTTCAGACCAGACTCAAGGATAATAAAGTTATGGCTGTTATATAGTACTTCAAAAATCTATAAGTTAAGGTTGGGAATTACGATGTGGTTTCGAATGGCTGCCACGAGAAAAGGGATAAATATGTTTCCCTTAAACTTTAATTTTATCAGAAAATTCACAATTTACTGTAGGTAAGCGTGCCTGACAAAAATTGCTACCATGGAGACGTCACATGTTATGAACAAAAAATCGTCACATCCAGATGTTTCAAGATAAATTGAAGCAAAATTCACGAAATTTAGTGGCTATTGGTTCAACGCTTTTAAAGTTATAAAGTAAACACACACACACACACCGGTCGGTCTTTCTCAATATTTGAGAAAACAGCTTTTTTTTTTACTTATCATTTCGGGAATCCCAAGCGATGAGATGGTCGGTTAATTTTCATTTTCTTACCATTTTCCTCCTGCGACGTAACCAATTTAACAAGTCACCAAACGGAACATACTCAATCACCAGGAACTTTTCCTCCTGAAGTGTGCAGCATCCAACCATGGATACAATATTCTTGTGTGAACCTAACAGCTTCATTTGCTCAATCTCAAACATGAACTCTTCTTTTTGCGCTTCAGTTGGATTATCTAACCACAAGATAATAATTTAATATCGAGATGTCAGTCTCTGAACGACATCCCTACTTGTTAGATTTCATTACGAATGGAAAATAACTCGCCCATTGCCATCAAGTCCCGCACCCCTCGCTTCACTTGCTTCGTGTTTCGCCTGGTCAAATCAAATATGTTACAGCTGAGTATGGATCTAGTGTATAAATGGACATTGGAACTGGGGAACTGTTAAGAAACATGATTGCAAACAATGACTTACATGAGTCAAGTTGTGCAAACCTTTTGATTGGTTAACGTTGCTCAATTTTACAGCTCATCATTTTTGTTGTTCCTGAAAACGTCATCAATGCGGTTTGAAAATGTAACGTTCTGCTGTTGGAAACGCAATTTTTTCAAACTTGAACAAAGTCGACAATGGTTCCCAGCGCGCTCAAATGCAAACGATAGTAATTTACCTTGCAAAACTTTGACTGCAACAACTTGATGTGCTTTCTTTCGATCATTTAACATCCGTTTTCCCCTGTAAAACACTTCTATCCCAACTCGCTTTGTAAAAGTTGCTTTGTGAACCACACCAAACGCTCCTCGTCCCAGCTCTTCCTCGTATTCTATTTGATCAGGAAGAATTTCCCACTTGTCAAGTGGAATAATCTCGCGCCGTGGACGCGCTGATCTGGAAAGTATGGTGAAATACGGTTTAATAATTAAGCCATTCGAACAGGCATCCCAGTACTTTCTAAACTTTCTCAAAGTCCATGATCACTTCTCTTTTTTTCTGGGTCTGGTAAAACCGCGCCGCGCCAATGAATTTTCTTCCTGTTGCGGCACTTTCTAAGCGCCCGTCAATCAAGCCAGAGCACGCACAAGGAGCGAAACTTAAACTCTTTCAGCAAAAATTGACTCTAAGGGGCCGATTACATGGCGAATTTCAGCCCAGGCTGAGATTTCAGCCCGGCTTCCGAAATAAATCCTCTTAAAATGAAGTTAGCGATTACATGAACAAAGTTTCAGCCCGGGCCGAGTTTCAGCCCGGGCTGAAATTCGCCATGTAATCGCATCATAATTTCAGCCCAGGCTGAAAAGTGAATTTGGGCATGTCCAGTCGCCATTTCAGACGCCATTTTGATTCTCGTTATCAATCTTCCCGCGCAATTTCAAACTTGGTGCCCGGGCTGAAATTTGTCATGTAATCACAACGAAATTTCAGCCCGGTTGACCGGGCTGAAATCTCAGCCCGGGCTGAACCAGCCCGGGCTGAGATTTCAGCCCGGGACCCAAGTTTGAAATTGCGCGGGAAGATTGATAACGAGAATCAAAATGGCGTCGAAGATTCGACGGCGCGTGCCCAAATTCACTTTTCAGCCCGGGCCGGGTTGAAAATTCCAGCCCGATTTCTGAAACCGGGCTGGAATTTTCAGCCCGGGCTGAAACTCAGCCCGGGCTTAAACTTTGTTCATGTAATCGCTAACTTCATTTCAAGAGGGTTTTTTTCGGAAGCCGGGCTGAAATCTCAGCCCCGACAACCGGGCTGAAATCTCAGCCCGGGCTGAAATTCGCCATGTAATCGGCCCCTAAATTAATTCCTCGTCGACGTTTATTTTAGGGGGAAAAATCATTTTGTTTTCGTCGTGTTTAGATTCTAAATATTTGATAATTCGACTTCAAAAGATCAGTACTTTGCTTAAGGCCGGGATACCGTTCGTAGTGATTCTTTTTCGCTCTGAAAACAAATTTTGCTGCGCGATTAATAATATTTTCATCGGCAAACTTGATCGCTTAAAAGTTAAACAGAACAAGATATTTTAGGAATTCGTCTAGAGAAAATTGCTGAAATTTACGGTAAAAGAAATACTTTCTATTTTGCTGAAAGGATTCTGTCGAACATTTGACGGTCACTCGATTTACTTAATTGCTGTGAAAACAACGTATAAACTTGCGAAACAACTATTAATTTACCGCACGCCAAATAAGATGTTTTCTTCGGTAACGGCAAGAACACAACACTTTTTTAGAGCAAAATGCTCCAAAGTTCCAGAGAAAAGACATGCCATTTTGCCGTAAGGAAAAAGTAAAAGGTTTGGCGTTATTCAATTTTCCGGCTGAGTGTGAAAAATAAATTGATGTCACTTGATTCGGTTTCTTGCGAAGGAAACAACAGAGCTCCTCTCGCCTTTTACTGGCTATATATTTAGCCTTTACGAAAGAAATTCTAATAAAGGGGTCATTTAGTTTCGAGAAAGAGTCTGATAATAGTTTACTTCTTAAGTAACTAATAACTAACGGAAGATCTAATCCGGAGGTCGTGGGTTCAAATCCCACCGAGGTCAAAGATTTTTTCTTTTCCTCGTGTGGTCCCTCATTTCCTTACTACGGCTAACGCTCAGTACAGGGAAATTAATGGGTCGACCTTAGCACTATAATTTACACACAGAGTTAATTCTCTGATTCCTTGTTCGAGTCTTGTTTGGTTACAATGAAGGTATCAAGTTATTAAGATAACATTGTTAAAACCTTTCCAGTTGCTTGTGGTGTAACTTCTTGTAGCATCGAAAACCAATGATAGACAATAGCAGCAACAGAATGAAGGCAACACCACATAAAACATAAACAATCGTAGTGATGGAGTTTGAGTTCCCCGGTAATTCTGTGAAGTTGTTAACTGTAAAGTAAATAAGGATAAGTAAGCCACAGTAAATGATAGCGCGAAAGTAACCAGGGACATGCAGACAATTATCGTTTTCACTCAGTTAACGAAAGGTTGATCCCCCCCCCCCCCCCTCCCCCCTTCTCCATCAGAATTTTACATAGGATACAATTATAGATTTTTTCTCGTTACCATCAAAAATAGCGTAGGGTAAAAAATATGACCTAAGGGTTTTGCCTGCTGGCTTAAAACAAAGAATATTATTTATAGAAATTTTATTCGAATAATAAGATCTTTTTTTCTGAAATAGTGTGAAGGTTTTCGACTCTGTATAACAAGAGATTCCGATTGTTACATCTGGCTTGAAATAGTTGATTTCTGTCGATTATGCGCGTAAAGACTGCGTTTATACACAAACAAACTAAAACTGAACAAGGAATACAATTTATTATTTTTAACTGACCTCTGTTGCACAGACTTCCATGACAGCACTGTATAAAATCTGTGTTCACAGTTTTACCACAATCATGTTGCTTGGTGCATCCGGCGTATTTAAAACTCTTTTCAACACTGGAACCTTGCTGTTTCCAAGCCCAAGCAGAAAAGCACTTGCCATCGTTGAAAATACACTGACGGACTGAGCACTCTTCGGTAGACACGGTATTGGCACATTCATAGCATCTGGGTCCTAGATCTAATTACAATAAAAAGCTGTCAAACTATAAATGTGTTATTCAAATACGTAATTTTAACATGCCCAGTATCGTCAACAGAGCTTTTTATCAGTTATGACAACTTTGTACATCGTCTGACTTTGTGAAAGCAATTAAAAGCTTGCGAAGTTCTGTTGGAAGTAACGTGCATAAGATGTGCCAAGTGGGAATGGTACAGGATGCAGTAACAGGAAATTAAACAACGAAAGTAAATATATGAAATATGCTAATGACAATATTTTAAAAAGACCGATCATTTGACTTTTTAAATCGCACAAATATGATTATTGCTTAATGATAACCCCCCCGGGCGAATATATTTTGTATTACCTGTATTACAC
This sequence comes from Cladopsammia gracilis, assembly GCA_022457155.1. Taxonomy (NCBI): domain Eukaryota; kingdom Metazoa; phylum Cnidaria; class Anthozoa; order Scleractinia; family Dendrophylliidae; genus Cladopsammia; species Cladopsammia gracilis. The sequence continues at coordinate 1,168,259 of JAJGOT010000030.1, read as the reverse complement.
TTATCATCATCGCAACAGTCCACATTCACATTACTGGTTTGTTTACACTGATCAGCAGTGGTGCATCCCTTGTTATAACGTGTATTACCTGTATTACACTTGTTATCATCGCAACAGTCCACATTCACATTACTGGTTTGTTTACACTGATCAGCAGTGGTGCATCCCTTGTTATAACGTGTATTACCTGTATTACACTTATCATCATCGCAACAGTCCACATTCACGTTACTGGTTTGTTTACACTGATCAGTAGTGGTGCATCCTTTGTTATAACGTGTATTACCTGTATTACACTTGTTATCATCGCAACAGTCCACATTCACATAACTGGTTTGTTTACACTGATCAGCAGTGGTGCATCCCTTGTTATAACGTGTATTACCTGTATTACACTTGTTATCATCGCAACAGTCCACATTCACATTACTGGTTTGTTTACACTGATCAGCAGTGGTGCATCCCTTGTTATAACGTGTATTACCTGTATTACACTTGTTATCATCGCAACAGTCCACATTCACATTACTGGTTTGTTTACACTGATCAGTAGTGGTGCATCCTTTGTTATAACGTGTATTACCTGTATTACACTTATCATCATCGCAACAGTCCACATTCACATTACTGGTTTGTTTACACTGATCAGTAGTGGTGCATCCTTTGTTATAACGTGTCTCTAGTTTCCCATCCTTGGTTTTTGTTTTATATTCCATTTTGGCACAATGGTGCACAGGTATTGGGCAATCAACTATTCTTTGATGTTTAGTGCAGTCATCCAATGATACGTTGCTTGAACACTGATAACAGGAGATTTCTAAAGAAAGAAATGAAACATTAAACGGTCTTAGTTATCATATTTCATTCAGGGCCTCGACAGAATAGACCAATTTTTATCGATAACTATATATTAAGGTGTCGTTGTCGATAACCATAGATTGAAGTTGTAGTTTGTGAAGCAAGCTATCGATAACAAACTTTAAAACAGTGGAAAGGAAAACTACTAGACTGTCTTGTTATGAACAAATTGATTCTCCTAATCTGAATAAGAAGTTGTCGACAACTACAGGTGTACGCCATATTGCCAAATCGATTAGCATACGTTTCACCGCGCGACAAGCCCTGGCCGGGAAACGAGGTTGACATGCGCACTAAACGCTAGATAACAAGTTAGTTACCGACAGTTGTGTCCCGGCTATAGTGTGCGAGAAAAGCTCTCTCGAGCATTGATAGTTGTCGAATCAATTTAGATTTCGAATAAACATATAAAGTTGTTGGTGACTCGCATTAGTCTTAACAACAGGCGTTCAGATAGTGGGGAAAGCGCGAGTAGTTGGGGAATGCGCGAAGAAACGCGAGCGAAAAAGCTTTTCTTCGCGCCTTCCCCAACTGTTAGCGCTTTTCCCAGTATCTGAACGCCTGGAACAGGCTACACTGAAAACCACATTTGTGACGCGGGCTTCCTGTTAAAATATCTTTGTTATTATTACTTTTCTCTAGTAATTCGAGGCTAGTCTGATTCTTTTCCACAAGAGTCAGACTCTTGCGACAGGTGGATTATTTTTTAGGTGTTTTTTTTATTATTACAGGTGGATTATTGTCCATCGTGGTATAGAGAAATATAACTTATTTACATTGAAGTGTAACTGATCGCTTATCTGACGATGTATATGTAGTAAATAGCGACGTTTCGACGCCTTACTGCTGTCTCCATCAGGCGAGAACACTGGGCTACTCTTTCGGTGATCGGCTGCAGTCGCACCCTTCTCCAGTTGTTTTGATTCTTAACCCGGTTGGCATCCACGCTTCTGGAATCTTGATTCCGTTATCCAGGCCTGCTGATAGCGGAGCTCTCGCGGGCCGAAGGTCCGCTGCGGAGCCCCATACTCACCGGGCGCGTCGGTCCGTGTGCCGCCTGCCGCCCACCACCCGCCTGCCGATGGGCAGGGCCAGCTCGCAGGCGCGTATGACGCTTCTGGAATCTTGATTCCGTTATCCCGGCCTGTTGATAGCGGAGCTCTGGCGGGCCGAACGTCCGCTGCGGAGCACCATACTCATAGAACCTATGCCCGTCATTTTTGATGGTCATGGCTGGCAAAATGTTTCGCGGGGCGCGTCGGTCCGTGTGCCGCCCGCCGCCCACCGCTCGCCTGCCGTTGGGCAGGGCTAGCTCGCGGGCGCGTATGAAGTTTTCAAAACATTCGCGTGTGACGCCACACAACATCCGGGATCTTAGCAATTTTGAAAGCAAAGTGTGGCTTTGTTTTTCGCGCGGCTACACAGCCGTCAGCTCGGTAAACACTTTATCCACTTTTATAGTTGGATCTTTCGCTGTGTTTAGCGGAGAAGTACTGAAAGTCGTTATTTCCCTGCATTTTTTCGCGGTTTGCTACTCAAGATAGGGATACTAATTAAGGGATACTCAGAAGCAGCTTTGGTGTAAAAAGAAGAGCTTTCAGGGATAAAATCTTGCTTCGAGGAACTTCATACGTTTTTATCAATGTGGGGAGTTGTTTTTATTACGGATTTCAGAACCAAAGAGGCGGAGATTTAAAGAATTTCCAAGCAAGCGAGGGACTACTATTAAGCGAGGGATTACTTATTAATAACTATACATGAAAAAAAATTGCATCCATTTTTTTTGGATTTTTTTTGTTTTGTTTTTTTTTTTTGCAAAAAAATTTTTGGGGGTATTTTTTCTTTTTTTTTTTTGCACAATTTTTTTTTTTTTTTTTTTTTGCAGAACATTTTTGCATCATTTTTTTTGTGATTTGTAATTTGCACTGGTGTTACACTTTTTCCACCGGTGTTACACTTTTTGCACTGGTGTTACACTTGAACTGCATTGCTCTTAGCCAATCAGAATTGAGTAATTTTTTCATGTATATCATAATGTTGATATCAATCTGTGATTGACTTTTTCTTTGTGTTCTTGTTAGTTTTGGAGAATTGTTTTTAAAACGTGCATAAATCGATTTCTTGAATTTCATCAAAGACAGCGATGCGCTATAAATGGTACGCGTTTTGCTTTTAAACATAAACTTATAGAGATTTGAATAAAATTTTTCGAAAGAAGATTGTGTTGTCTATTTTTATGTGTTTGTTCATTCATTACATAGGTTGAAAAGCGATTTTATGTAAACAAAACAAGACTTGGATTTTATAATTCTTTCTTCACACGCGTCGCCTTATGCAAACATGTTTTTGTATTTTTTGCAGTTTTGATTTCCAAATCAGTTTCTCGGGCAATTTTTGACAAGCAACAGGTGTATTTTATTCGGAAAGTAGTCGTACTAGTTATTCTAGACGGAGAAAAAGTTGTTTTTGTGAACTGTTGTACGGTGTAAATGTACTGTGCTGACAGTCACGTAATACTGGTTTTGAGAATTGCTAAAATTGAAAAATAACCCGGTCATCAATCTTAATTCTTGTGCTTCCGACCTTTCACCTTCGTTAAGCTTATCATCGGCTTTCTGTTCAGAGAGCGACGCTGTGAGGCTCAGCCTATCTTCTATATTAAGACTAATGCGAGGGAATAGCTTCATCAGCGATGTATTTACCCAAGTCACTATCGTGAGACAAACGCTAATCTGATAAACGATTTAGGCCCCGTCCACACTAATCCGTTTTCAAACGAAAACGGAGCTGTTTTGCTCCGTTTTCAAAAAGATTTGCTTCCACACTTATCGTTTTCGTATCGTTTTCGCCCGTCCACATTACAACGCCGTATTGTTTTGAAAACGCTTTGATACCCTAAGTGCGCATGCTCAAATGAACTCTACGCATGCGCATTTCAATATATCGGTCCGCGAAATTGGCGCCATTCTTGATTCTTTGTTGTTGAGTGTTGTTTTGGTTTAGAATTCTTCGATATTTTCCTTCTAAACGATGCCAAGAACAGCTGGAAAGCAACCAAAACCTAAAACAGACTGTTTCACATGGACTGATGATGAAGTCGAGCTACTTCTGAAAGTCACAAACGAATACAAAGTGCAGAAAAGCACCGAGAGTGTAGACTGGGAGTCAGTCCAGTCGAAGTATGGCGACATCTTGGATATGTTTCACGGTCGAGTGGTCTGGCTATTTTGATGACGTAACCGTTTTCAGATAGCATCGTTTTCTCCGTCCACACCAGAAAACAGCGTTTTCAAAAAGCATCGTTTTCAAATCGCTCCACTCTGGAGAGCGTTTTCGAATCGCTCCGTTTTCAGTGATCGTTTTTGGCGTTGTAGTGTGGACGATAGCCGTATCCGGAGCAAAACAGCTCCGTTTTCGTTTGAAAACGGATTAGTGTGGACGGGGCCTTAATGATAAGAGCGAGGTGACACAAAGATTTGCTCAACCAGGCTATGACATGAAACGAAAACATTGTACCGTACTCTATGGATGCGAGAACAAACAAAAACAAAACACAGTTTCCCGTTTATACATATGTAGTGGTCACCTCCCGGGGTCACCTGCTCCTGGATTCTTGAAGTGAAATGAAATAAAACACAAAAAGGTGGGAAGAGCAAAAATAAGTAATCGCTGTCGAGCCTCTTGTTTAATGATCTTTTTAGTTCGCAGTTACCATGGAAACTATGAAGTATTGAAACGGGGATATTATGGGATAGCGCAAACTCATGGAAGACAAAGGGCCGGTTATTTAAACGAAGTCTAACTTAGACCGCGGTTTAGACAATTTCTTTTTAAGTTGATAAATGTTTTTCTACGCTGTGCTATAACTATATGCCAAGCCCTTCTGGACGCTGTTTACCGTAAATAACGTTTATCAGTATAAATCTACTAGCGTTCTTTGACGAATGCTGTTCTCTTATTGGCCACGCTACTCACTATCTATTCTGTTGTAGAAAGTGAGTAGAGTGAGTAGCCTAATGGCGGCCGCTTTTTCGCGTTTTCGAAGTGTCTGTACTATGTGATATTTATTGAGTACTTGTTTAGTTTTGAACATCTAGTAGATTCATACTAAAACAATCATCCGCTCTTGATTTCTATCACGTGATATCACGCGATCTGATAGAAATCTCAAGTAATCTAATTGTTAAATATTAGGGTTGGCCAGATTGAAATTGGTTTAGACTGCGGTTTTCTTAAATACCGTCTAAAATTCGTCTAAATAACCGGTCCTAAACGATTCATCCGTAGCCCAAAATCTTTACATCAAATTGCCTTTGTTACACGAAGCACTTTTACCTAGGCTTTACGGCGACGGCAACGAGAACGTGAGAAAAAAAAAAGGTTTAACAACGACTATGCACTTGCGCTACACATTTTGGTACATGTGGCCGTTCTCTGCAAAACAACGACGTCAAATGATCAAATTTAAGGTTTCCTTTTTTGCGAATTAACGGCTCCCAAACATTAGACAATTACTGCAAAGAACTGCAAATCAGTTCTTTAAAAAGCAACCACGACAGCAACAACAGGGAAAACCCTTAGTTTTAAAAAAACTTTTAAACTACCTCGCAATTATCCAAATTGTAGGACTTTCAGTAATTCAGTTGTCTAATGTTTGGGAGCCGTAAATTCGCAAGAAAGGAGTTCAAGTTCAGACAGAAAAAGGAAACCTCGAATTTGATCATTTGACGTTGTTGTGTGTAAAGAACGTGCATAGTTGTTGTTTTGCTAATTTATATTATTTGATTTTTTTTTTTTTTTTCACGTTCTCGTTCCCGTCGCCGAAAATCCTAGGTTAATTAATTAACTTAGGTAAAAGTGCTTCGTGTAACAGGGGCTATTCTCGGCTTTATAGAAGGAATTTGAAGTTGATTGAAACAAGAAAAAAGTAGTCCCGCCAACTTTTTAAACAACCGGGTCGATCGGCGGCTCGAATGTTGACAAAGCGTCCCCTGGGTACTCGTGCGAATCCAGTTTTGCAAAGGTTGTTTTGCTCGTGTCCCTCCTCGACTAAGCCAAGCCAACGGGCGCCCGTAACCCGGCCGCCCGTAACTAGCTTTTATGTCCAAGCATCCAAGGACCAGAGAGCATTGAATTTTCTGGTTGTATTTATCGTCTTAATGAGGCGATGACTGCGGTTTTGAAGCTAAATGTGAGATGTATAGAAAGGAACGGACTCGCTCTTTACTCGAGCGAAGTTTTGGAGCGATTGGAATCGATTGAAGGTAATTTTTGTCGCTTTTCGTTGGAGTGACTTGGAATTGTGGCTTGATTATGTCTAATAAAGTTTTGTTTGTTGTTGTTTGTTTGAAGTCAAACCAGAAATACCAAAACTCGCTAAAATGCCGTTTATAAGGCATAAAGCCGCCAAGAAACAACAGACAGACATAATTTAACAAGAGGCTCCAAGCAGCCTTTACTCATGCGCATGCTAAGAAAATTTTATGATATATTTTAAACATGATAAGGGGCGGACCATTAGAAATCGTGGGAGGAGGGTCAAAAAAATTTCAGTGTATGATTTTTTTTTTCGGCCTGAGTTTCCTGCAGGATTTGGTTTTTTGGGAGGTGCAAGCCTGCAGGTTTTTTTTTTCTCAGATCTTCTTTACAAATGCGTGCAAGCTCCATTTTTTTTATACCTGGCCCAATCCATTTTTGGCATTGAACGCTGGAGAGTATATTTAAGTCAGGCTGTCGAACTTTTGCATAAAAAACGGGGAGAAATAAGAATTTAGATGGGTGGTCGAGCGCCGAAGGCGCGACCCGCTAGGGGGGTCTGGGGGCATTCCCCACCAGAAAATTTTGAAATCTTGATGCTCTGAAACTCCATTTCTAGTGCTCTGGGACAACAATTTCTGTCAAAAATGTTTGGCAAATTGATGTGGCTTTTCGTCGCTTTGCGTCTCTTTGTGTGGCTCCACATACAAGTACTCGATTTCATTTTATATTTCTTGCTGTTTCTTTAGTTTATCTGGATATCAGAGTTAAGTATACGCAATTTCGTCTTTTTGTGTAGTAAGTATTATGAGAATTTGACGAAAATGGCAGAACCAACAACAACAACAACAACAATTTATTCAACAAGAAACAACAACAACAATGTATTCTTAGTATAATAATGAAAGAGTTGACTGATTTGTTTGCCCTGCAAATAGCTGGAAAGCTAATCGGGGCGGGGCAAAACAAGTACATGAAAAATACAAATATCTACAAAATCAAAAACCTTATACTATTGAAAAGCCTTGCAGATTGCACATAAGAATGAATAAAAACACAGAAGTTAAGTGATCTAATTGAATTAAGACAAGGATTCTCTGACTATAGTAAGTGTATCTATGTACTTATACTTTATTAATAATCATGGAGATTTGAATATAGTCATCCTCCTTTCCTAAAATATTGAATAGCAATTTGCGGAGAGCTCTTTTGAAAGCATTCTTAGGAAGATCCGGATGTCTAAATCGGGGTCTTTCCTATCCCGATCACATATTGGTCGGGATTCGGGATTTTCAAGCAAAATCAGGGTAATCTCGACGAAATCGGGACGGTTGGACAATCCTTAATGTATTTAAAAAAATATTTCATGATGTTTACAGTGTTTTCAAATATGTAGATAAACAATGTTTTGGTTATATTAAGATATCGGTACATGTACCAGATTGACCTTTGAGGCTGGTAATTTTTGACAGCATTTGACTCAACCTGAAGTTGCTTTTTGATGAATTTTACTACCAGAGAGCATGTCGTACTCTCATATGTTCCAGTTTAAAATAAATAAATAAATAAATGTATATATAGCCAGTTAGCTTGCAGGATTTTATTTTTTTATGGTCAACTGCTTGCAGGAATTTTTTTTGAGACAATTTTCTTTTGCAGGATTTTTTTTGGGTAATTGTCACCCCCACTCCCAAGATTTCTAATGGTCCGCCCCTAAGAAGATGTCCGACCTGGAGATAAGTTACTCCTTTCATTCAGTCATCGTTCCTGCAAACCACGTTGTTTACTATTAAATGTTTTGGAAATGAAGGCTGTACCACAATGAAGCCAGTGATTCTTCTAAGTCTTATATATACCAAACGTGAACAAAGTAATGTATGCAGGGTTGGAGGAGATGCTGTCGTGACACGTAAGTAACGCTCTTTTACCGGAAGTGACAGTAGCCGGAAGTCACTAAACAGGAAGTGTAAATTGCGAAGACATGAACCGGAAGTGCACAATTTAAAATATGCGTGCATAAATTTGCATGCAAAATCGTGACACAAAAAATAAAAATAATAATAAAAATAATAACAAGAAAAACGGAGCCGAAACCTTACCTCATGCCGCTTCGCGCATGAGTAATGAGGTATGAACACTTTAATG